>CATIWR010277581.1:0-66605 GCA_949677035.1 Omphalea diandra
TTTTGTTGTAAATAATACTAAGTGGTGAATAAGAGGCATAATGCTTAAAAGAAAAAAAAAAAATTTTTTTATCCGGTCTTTTAAATGAAAATGGATAGACTTAGAGAGAAATTTAAAATGATTATTAAATGGGGTGTGACAACTAATCTCTAATTTGTACAACCAGTTTCTTAGTTGTACAAATAACTTGAAACCCTTAATTTGTAGAACATTCCTTAATCCTACATGCTGGAGGTTGAGAGTGCAATCCAAGCTATTTAGCTTAGGTGCACCCTCCTCACATCTATAAATACTTGCCATTGAGAGAAGGGAGAGAATAAAACTCTTTTACCCTATTATTACTTTATCAAAATATCATCTCATCACTACTAAAACACTCAAAACTCATAGAAAACCTTAATACCCAATCCACAACTAAAGATTTAAGGTAATAATAAAGACTTTGGGACTTGACTTTGCAACTTTCCTTTCCATAATGATGGATAATCTATAATCTTAAGTGCCTATGAGGGCAAGACACCCAAAAGAGCATCCAAGATCCAATCCCTTTTTCCCCTTTCTTTCATTTCTTTTTCCTTTTGTTTCCTTAAAATTTTAGTCTCAGTAGTCTGTACAAACTTCCTTGTAATTTGTACAAACCATTAAGCAAGTTGTATAGACCACCAATTAATATATACAACAAACTTTGATTGAAATTATATATATATATTTTTTACAACTCTCTTCTTCATCCATTTCCTTCTTAGTTTTAGGGTTCCTAAGGGTCTCTTATAATCTCTAACAATAGAATGTGGGTAGGACTTTATACTTATGACATATAATCTCCTAAAAATAGGGCAAGAATTAAGGGAAAAAAGGTTATTCTCATGTTTTAATGCTTTTGAGTTTTTCTTTTTCACATTTATTATTCTTCTTTTCTTTACATGCTTATGTATATGTTTATAAAGATGTGATTAGGAGAGGGTGTCTTATTTCTAAAGACCTTATGATCCTATTAATTTATTATGGTTTGTGGTTGGCTTGTTATCTTTGTGAATTCTTTTTCATATCATCACAAAAGAGGGAGAGGTAGCTAGCTCACTAGCTTACTCACTCTCTTTTTTGTTTTCATGGGATGATTTTGATTATGGCAAGGGAAAGAGCTCAATGCTCCATGGCACTGCATCTTGCTTATTTTCATGTTTAGGTAATAATGTATATTATTAGCCTTGCAAAATCTTCTTATTTTGTTTCCTTAGTATCCTAGCCTTATCAATGGTTAGTGGTATTCTTTAGGATGTTCTAATTCTTTTAAAACAATTTTGGATGAGGACCCAATGATCCCAAGAGTCTAAGTTAAACCTTACTCAAAGCCTCTTCATTTTAAGTGTATTTTTGTGAAACCCTTACATCATATGTTTATTATTTCACTTATTATCTTCACACCTGTATGTTTTGTTAATGTTGATTATATGTCTTCATGTTCCCCTTGGTGATTGGAGAATAGGGTTATGAATTTTGCACATAGATTCATACTAGGTTCCTTGACTTGGAGAGAGAGATATGTTATTTTTGCATGTAGTGGGGTTTATTATGATTGGTGGCATCCTTTAGGCCCTAGGATAGCTTAATTCTTTATTTTTGATAATTGATATGATACTAACATGCGTTTTTTTTTATATAGGTTGAGGTGCATTACTTTGCATATTGTATATGTGCTTATGTTGATTGTATATTTCTAACACCTAAATAGGATTATGGTTGTATCCCCATTCCCATGGTGAATGGTTGTAATGATTGAATGCTATGATTGACTTGATGCATAAGATGAATGATTTAGGATCGATAATCAGACTAATTAATAATAAGACTAAAATTTTAATTATGAACAAAAAATGTCTAAAGGTTGATCCTTATATCTAAGTGGTTTAGGGGTGCTTAATCTTTTGCCCATGCCATACCCAATTTTCAAACTCGATTTTTGATGGGGTGAAGATGGATTGAGTCTTATAATTGACTTAGGTAGGCTCAAAATTTGTCTTTACCCGAAATTTTGTTCCAACCAAAGTTGGGTGGCGACTCCATTATTGATTAGGGATAATATCAAAGTAGTGTCCTGTCTTAGTCCTCTTGTTGACCACCAAACCAATAACATAGGGCTTTTACTCTTCGAAAGGCCTTTATAAGAATCTCTCGATGAACTTAAACACTTGCTATCACTTGGGATTGTACCAATGTATGACCTTCATCCTTTTGATCTTTCAATGATTGATAAAAAAAATAGGAGTCGTACGTAAGATTTCACTCGTTCGAACTCAATCTCAAAAATCGAGGCACTCATAACTTTTATCATGTTCATCTTTTTATATTATTATGCATATTCCAATCTTTAAATCATGTGTTCTATATAATGTTTAACGTGAAATGTAAATTATGTTGCTAAAAATGAATCTATCACGTATAATATTACCTTTGCTATAATCTTTAATGTTCTATTCATGTTTAGTTTACCCATATTATGAAGTAGATGCAATGCTTGTGTTCATTTTATGCCTGTTTAATGTCCATGCAAATCTCATGAGTATCTGTACAAAGGATATTCAACCGTGGTTATGATGACTTTTTATGCCAATAAAAGCTAGACCAACTCAACTAAATTAATAAAAAATTAGAATCAATCATAAAATTCGTTATTGATATGTCATTTAAAAAGAATGACAGTTCAATTTCAATCTTTTAACATCAAGCTTACGTGGTAAAAAAAAATTATTATATAATTCAAAATGAGAAAAACAATAAAAAATTATAAAATTTAATTAGTTTATACCATATAAAAATAAAATATTAGTAAGTAAATTAAATTAATTAATTATTTAGTAATCCGTTTAAATAAATATTTTGTATAATTTTTAGTTTATAATCAAATAATAAAATATGTGTTTTAATTAAAAATATTTAAAAATCAAATAAATTCGCGAAAAGCAAGAGATTATGTCAATCCCAGTATCAAATGGCTGAAGATTTTGAACGTTCCTGGCAGTCCCGTAGAAGATTATAAATAACCAACAAAGTTCTTTGTTTTTTTTTTTAAAAAAAACAACGTTCAAATTAAAAACAAAAATTTACCCACATCTTCAGAGTGCTTGAACAGCACTTGCAGATCCTGCTGCCAAGCATAAGCCGAGAGGAACGGACACACCGGACAGGAACGCGTGCACTGAGCATCCTCCAACGGACTATAAATCCTGAGGGACTGTGCGAGTGACACGTTGTCCAACTCATATTATTAAACTCAAATAATAATTTTAATAAAAAGTATTATTTAAAAAATAAAAATAATTTTCCTTGTATAAATCTAAGTAATTTATATCCTCCCTATCCTTTCAAAATCTACCCATCCCGTCCGAAGGAGAGATATCGCTTTCTCACTCTCTGTATATCGCGATACTCATTGTAATACATTTACATGCACTGCTCTTCTTTTCTCTGGAAATAAGGTTCAGGTGATTTTTTTTAAAAAAAAATTTTGATCTCTTTGTTAGCCGATCGATTCTTACTTCCGATCAAAATTTATTATTATTTTTTTTTCAATTGTGTTGTGATTCTTCTTTATATGGGTTCGATTTCTCTTTCTGGTGCTACGACAATGTGAGATTCTTGGATTCTAAGACTTGCAAGGGTTTCGCTTTACAGATTTTAATTTGGTTCTTTCTTTGGTTCATATGTTTGCTCTAATTGCTTCCTTTTTCTGTTTTTGTTTTTGAATTGATTCGTCTAAGTGGGTAAATGCTTGATTGGTTGAGAATGCTTTTATTTAATGTTTCTGAGGTTTGTGTCTGCGGATTTCCACAGATCGGTTTATTTACTCTGGCTTGCTTTTTAGTACTCATTTTATTTTGGTTGCATTGCTCTAGAAATGGGTTTGAGAGAATGGTTTCCTCAGTTTATAAAATTGACAGTTCAGATTGTTTAAAAGCATGCCTTTTTTTATTTGCTTGGTGGATTTAACAACTGCATAAAATTGGAATTTCATGGGCTGCTGTTCTAAAGTTGACAATCTGGGTTATTAGAACCATTTGCTCTTCAGTTATTATAAATCATTCCATTTGAATAAGATGTAAGAGAGAGATGCTAGCTTTAATTGAAAAATTCTTTTCCAATGTCTTTTTACTTTATTTTGATCTAAGATACGTTTCCCTTCTCTGGCTTCTTTGTTTTCCTAAATAATTGTGCTTCTTAGGGCTTCTTTGTTTTCCTAAATACTTCTATTAATATTGTGTTTACGTTATTCAATTGTGTTTCCTGACCTTATTAGTGGGTTATGATTGCTGTTTGAAATTTTTATTATTAATGTTGAGTTCATGTAACCCACTCCTTGGAAGGCACAAATTTCATGCTTACATGCATTTGTGGAGAGTTTTGACAATTAAATTTGTTTTAGGAAATATCATTTATTAATGTATAATTTGTACAACATGAGATTTAGCTGTATCAAATTTGTGTGTTCTAATGCTCGAGGAACTTCTTTGTAGATTCAAAATGATGAAGTTGTGCATCCCAAAGATCATGAAGTCAAGTTTTGATGTAGTCAAGCAATACCAGATTTAGGGATTATTTTGATTTATATCTTACTGGAAACTCAGGTTTTTATCCTAAGCATTCAAAAATTTGAGTACTGTTTAGTAAAATTTTAAGTTCATTACGAATATTGAAAAAAAGTTGTTTCATATTTACTATTGGTTTAAGATTTTCTTAGTGTGGTATTCCCAACCTAATAGGTTTAGTTTTAATCATTATTCATCAAGTCTGTAACGTACGAACGTAATTTAGGTATTTTCTTAGGTTTTGTAATAAAGTATTTGAGCATTTGATTTTGAAAAGGCTTGATCTCATGCTTCTCTCTCTTTCTCTCTCTCTCCCCTTACTTTTTCCCTTTTTTCTTCGTCTTTTCTTCTTTCTTTCGATAGCATGCTACAGTAATTGAATGTTGTAGTAGTCAAGATGATTTTACTATTTGTTATTTTTTTGAGCAATGAAAATTGAAAGTTCAAAAGGAAAAAGAAAAAGAAAATTGAAATAATGAAGAAAGAATTTTTTTTTTCCCCCTGAAAGCCAATGGGTAAGGTTCCCCTCATTGTAGGGTCAAATGCAATTGCTGTGTCACGGTGTGTTTTCCAGTAGTTTTTAGAGTTTCAATTTCCTTGATCATAATTGGTTTTCTTTTAACTCATGAAGTGTGGCCCAAAGGTGAAATTTCATCCATGTTTGTCATTATGGAAACAAAGACTGAACTGAAACAAGTAGTCATCTTATTTACAGGTCATTTCACCAGTACTGCCAACTGGGAAGGTTAGAGAAGATTTTTTCATATTGGTTGCTGAAGTTCTAATTTCTTATAAGTAAAGCACATAAAGCTCTTATTAGAGATCTGTTTCTTTTCTGACCATGGTAATTCTTAGTCCATTCATATATTTTCTTCTCTCTCTTCTTATACCTTGGGTTTATGTAAATCAATTATCCAAGGACTGCTTTGTTAATTAAAATATCATTCTGATAAGATTTGTACAAGTTATGGACCATTTTAGAACAAAATTTTGAAGAATTTAATGAACAACAATGATCAGTTAGCCTGGGATTAGAAACGAAGCTTGAATTCATGTTTCTGCTAGTTGTATATGATACCGCCTCACACTAAGATGGTGTCTTATTGATTATTGTTCAAGGCAACAAATGAAAATCTTCCACCCAATGTAGTAAAACAACTTGCAAAGGAATTGAAGAATCTTGATGAATCTCCACCTGAGGGTATTAAAGTAGGAGTAAATGATGATGATTTTTCAAACATATTTGCTGATATTGAAGGCCCAGGCATGTTTCTTACTCTTTTCTAGTTTACATTCTTCAGTACAAGTTTTTGTTTGTTCTGATGTAAGATTTTGGACCTTGCAGCTGGGACACCATATGAGCATGGTCTTTTCCGTATGAAGCTGTTATTGTCACGTGACTTCCCGCACTCTCCCCCCAAAGGTCTGTTGATAAATGTTGTTATGGATAAGTTTTGCTTTATTGTTGTGGAGTACTTAATTTAGCCCCGAGGGTAGACTTCTGTGGAAAAGTAAAATTTGGTGTTAATTGGTTGCTTTCTTTAATATGATAATGTGGAGTTGTGTTATTACCAGGGAGCTATTTATTTTGCTCTTTTGACTTTGAAAACTTAATGTTGTAGGGTTCTTCCTGACAAAGATTTTCCATCCAAACATTGCAACCAATGGTGAGATTTGTGTCAATACGCTAAAAAAGGACTGGAATCCAAGTCTTGGACTACGGCATGTTCTTATTGTAAGTTTTATTGAAACTGTAATTCAATTGAACTCATCAACTCCCTTTTTTCATGTCTTAATTGATAAGAACTGTTTTGTCAGTTTCACGGAGATGATTCAAAACTCCAGAGTTTTTTTCTTTTTTTTTTTAATTTGTTTGGAAAATTTTCCCCTTTTATGTTTTTTTCTTCTGAAAGTGTTAATTTTCCATTTGCTCTGAACTTTGTGATAACCAGGTAGTAAGGTGTTTACTGATAGAACCGTTCCCGGAATCAGCTTTAAATGAACAGGCTGGCAAGTTGCTACTTGAAAATTATGAGGAGTATGCTAGGCATGCCAGGTAAGACATGTCCATCTTGTTATCTGCTGTTTTGTGATAGTTGAAGAGGGGGGAATGTCAGACATGAATATTATAGAATTTTGATTTTTGTAGAGGATACCTCTGGAAACTTTTCCAAGTTGTTAGATGCTGATTTCTGTTATGTAGGATACAGACTGCAGTTTGTTAAGGCTCTTTCAAATGTTTTTCATAAGGCTATTCATGGTCGGATGAGATCTAGAACTTTAAGATGCATCCTCAAATTACTAATCAATTTGTAGAATGTGGAAAAGATACTGTTTTTAGATATCTGTGCTCTAGTTCAATGGCAGGTTTCACATGTGCTAAATAAATTTGGGTCTGGCTACCATTTACGTATTTTTCATTAGATCAGACCCCTTGCCATGAGATGGGGGTGACAATTATTGAATAATTTTCACTTGTTTTATATCTTCTTTTGAATAAAACTTGATTAGAGTAACTAATTCTGAATGTCTCATGCGTTTGGCTTCTACGACAGGGACTCATTGGATGTTTCTGAATTATAAATGGCCGAACTTCTATTTTTATGTTTTTCAGCTTATACTCTAATATGTTCTATCTTCATCATTCATGGATAAATTCAAAGTAATGACTGGAACTGGAAACAAAAGTACTAAAAGGGGGAAAAAAAAGTCATTGAAGCCAGAGGTTTCTAAGTTTTGGAAGGTATTGCCACGAAATTTCCAATGAGCCTTCTTTGTTTTAAAAGAAAAAGGTGTAGAGGTCTTGTGAAATGACCCTAGCTTTATCTTAGTTTTCTAAATTTGGTTGTTTCAGGAAAGGAATAGACATTAACAAATTTAAGATCCTATATGATTTAAAAGATCACTAGGAAAGAGATCTATTCGCTTTCTAAAGTCAAATTGCAAAAATAGTAGTGTGCATTTATCACATGACAAAGGGTTTGTTCTTACGGATGACAGCCTTTTCACAAATGTTGCTTTTCTAGTAACCAAACCCAATAAATTTTGGAATATCAAAGATATTACTACTCAGCCTTAATAAATGCTGGATTTTATGTGCTGCTCGTAAGTTTGACATTGCTATTAAAGCTTTCCATGGTTTTTAATTTATTCTGGAAAATATTTAGTTGATTGTTTGAGACCAATTCATGACAGGCTGTACACAGCAATTCATGCCAAACTGAAAGCTAAGTTCAAGTCTGGTGCCATTTCAGAGTCCAATACGGCTTTGAATGTTGATCAAACTAACAACTCAGTTCTCAACAGTGATCAGAACACTGCAGTTGGTACTGCAATAATGTTGCCATCCCCATTGGCTCCTAGTACGACTTTAAAAGGAGGAAATAGTCTGGATCAGCCAGCTGTTGTAGCTCCAACGCTCGAATCAGGAGTTGGTGGATCTGTGTTAGTAGGAACACCCGTAGTCAATACTAAGAAAAAGGAAGGTGGACCACCAAAAGCTCAGGCAGACAAGAAAAAAATGGATGCAAGAAAGAAGAGTTTAAAGAGATTATAATGATCAAGTACAAATAACTGAACCACCAATATGGATTTATCTGGCTATGTTTTGTTGCATGAGAATGGAGAGACGCGTGTAATTGATGGGGTATGTGATGTCAGGAGGATTTACATTGGGACTACTGATAGACTAAATCGAATGGGTATTTGATATAAGGAATATTTACACTGGGACAACTGGTGGACTAATTCAATCCCAATCCTCTTTGCTTCATTTGCATTGTGGCTGCACAAGAAAAATGTTCTTGACTTGGAAAACCTTCAAATGATTGTAGTTATTTGCATGTCATCTGTATTGGCTGAAAACTTTGCTTTCTGAATGAGTTTTCAACATTGGTTGGTGCATTTCCCTGGAGCTTGGCACTAAAAAAACCTATGAAGCGTCTGTCATTTTCTTTTCTGGGTTTATAATTGAATCATTTTTTGTTATAAGTATCGAGATTTCAGGTTTTTATAAAAAGTAAGATTTTAAAAATCAGAATTTGCTGCTTTTGATTCTGCTTTTTTTATTTTTAATTTTCTTAAAAAATACAAATAAATATTAAAATAGGTTTTTAAAATATTTTTTAATATTTAGTTTTCTAAATTTAAAGATAAAATTGCAGGAATAACAAAGGTTTTTTTTTAAATTTTTTATTTTTAATTAAATTAGATTATTTGCAACTTTATAAACGTTTTTGAAGCCTGGAGCAAGAGTAACTTTCATACTTAAAAGATCACTCATTTAACCAATGTTTTGAAAACTGGATCCTACTGGTCAATCAAACTGATAAAATTGAAAGTCGAATTAGTGATTAGTTCGATTTGACTCAAATCAATTTTTAGCACTATGTTTTGTTTTTAATTATTATAAATATATTATATTTTTTAATATTTTTCTGATTTTAAAGCTATTTCAATAATATTTTTGAATTTTATTCATTATTAAACTAATTGAATTGATTCGGTTTGATCGATTGAATAGAAAACTCATCAATTGACTAGTTCAGTTTAAAAACATTACATGATTTAATAAACATCTTCCCAAGTGTAGCTAATTTTTCTCTTTAAAAAACTTGGCATAACTCTAACAAAACAATCTTAGTATCTTACGTATATCCAACTAGTTATTCTTATATTTGATTGGTTGTTCATTGTTCTTACATTACAAATTTGGTTAAGACCTAATTAATTGGAATCTTTTATTTTCTCATACAGTCTAAGCACTTCTCTTGAACTAAAACAAACATTATTACATGACAGTTACCAACAAGAAGGTTTTTATTTTTTATTTGATTTTATTCGAAATGATCTCATCTTTGGTTACATTGGGTAAGTTATAATCAAAGCTATAGTGATTATTTTGTTTGGCTACAAAATTTTTCTATTTATAGAATACTAATCATGTAATGTTCAATACATAAAAAAACATATACAATAATGATTATATCATTTTCATTGCCATCATTCTTACCATTATCAACCCCTTTATTCTTATTATTCCTACCATTTATTCTTGCCCTTATTATTCTTACCATTATCACTCCTATCAAGATGTTCCAGTGGTCATTATCATTGTTGTCGCCTCAATGATCTTTGACTACCTCTAACTGTCATCACTTTCATTGTCACCTTTTATTCAACATTTGGTCATTAATTCTTGTATTGATGATTATAAACGTAAGTTGTACTAATTTTAGTTATAAGTATTTGTACATATCTTTAGGCCCTCTCAATTGCAAGCAAGAAAAAAAAAAGAAAAAAAGAAAAGGCAAAAAAGAACAAAAGCAATAAGAGAAAGCAAAGACACAAGGACATTAGTTATGTTATCTATAAGATGAATGATTATATGCAAATTAGAACAAACCAATTCATCATGGAGAACAATAAAAAATTTCAAACAAAAAGTTTGAACAGTTGAAGTTGCCCTTACAATGCCTTATTGAATAACTTGTGCAATTTAATGAAGTCATATCAAGTAATTAGAATGGCCTCATGCAAGTTGAAATGGTTTTGTTCAACATGAATAAATTTCAGATTTTCACATAGAAAATTAAAATGGACTAGCTAAGTGTTGAATGGTCTTATGGAATGGGTAGTGCATCCTCCTGACAAACTTGGAGATATCACTTAATTCAGGAACAACCTAAAAGCCATAGAAGAAATTAGCATGGACTAATTCATTATGAACAAAAATCAAGTTTTTTGCACAAAAAGTTTGAATGAACTAGATAATCAAGAATTATTTAAATGTTCCAATTAATTGTGCCTAAAATTGAAGTTCATGCCTAGACAAGTAAAACGACCTTTAAGTTCTAAGAATGGACAAAGTGCACGACCCTATTCATGATGAAGAAAATGATCTTTTTTGAAATAGAATGTGTGAACGAACTAGATGAAATAGTCACATGGAACAATATCATTCATGAAGCAATAATTTGAAAAGGTCATAAAAAGGAAGTTTATTTTTAGAATAGGCCATCTCAAATATGAAATAGCCTTGTGCAGCTCTTAAAAATTCAAATTAAGCCAACACAATTGATATAATGGCCTTACTCAAGCACAAATAACCTCGTTCAATCTTAAAGACAGTTAAAGTGATTCATTTTGCCTAGGAATGGGCCCCTTCGTATGAGTGAACAAGCTATTCATCATCAAATGACTATTTTTTTTTTATAGCTTCAAATTTGGCAAATCTATAAGTACTATCCACTTATAAAAGGGACAACTTCTCATACATGAAAAATTTAGAAGAAAAGCTTACAAAAGGTCAAATATTCAACTGATTATCATTATCATCATCATCATCATCATCATCTTTTTCTTTTTTTTTTCTTAAGCACTTCATTTATAATTTGATATTGTATTGGATAGCCTGAAAGCAACTTGGTGAGTGATCTCATTTGAGCAACAATATCTTCTAAGAGATTTTGTGAAAGGTTTAAGAGAGTGCTTATAAATCCATCTTATAAAAGGTCTTAAGAGTGTCTGATAAAATTTCTTAAGTAGATTTGGGTAATACTTATAAGTTTACTTGTAAAAGTTTGAGTAACACATGTTAAGTTACTTGAGATAGTGAACTCTCTAGTAATGACCAAAAGAAATGACATAAGCCAAAGTTATGTTTAGTCTCTATAAAATTTATGTATCCTTTGTGTGTGATTGCCTTGCTCTATTAATCTGAATCAATTTTATAAAATTTTCCATTGCTTGATTCATCCTTCTTTAGAGCTTCTTAGGATAATAAATGGTATCCAAGCATGTCTCGTTTGGTCAAACTTCATTGTAATAAGTAAAGAAAAATGGCAAGTCAATGAGAATTTCAATAGACTCACAAGTTTCCTTTCTTTAAAGATGATGACTATGGGTATTGGAAAAATATAATGAAAATCTTCCTTGATAGTGAAACTGTAGACCTTTGGGATAAAAGGGAAGAAGGAAGAGAAGTACTAAGAAAGATGGTTAGAGAAGTCATGATGCCAAATCCAAAAAGTGAGCGGACTCAAGAAGAAAAAAAGGTCAACCTAAAGAATAGAAGATCTGTGCATATCCTATTATATGCAATCTACAAATCTTAATATGCTAAGCTTCAAATGAGCACATATACAAAGGAGATTTGGAACACACTTTGACCTTAATATGAGGGAACAAATGAAATAAAAAAGAAAAATATAAATTGACATTTATTAGTGTGAAATATTTATATATCAACCTCATGACTCCATCATAGAAATGTGCAATAGGTTCATTGATATAATAGGGACATTAAAGAGTTTGGAAAAAAACTAACTCAAATGAAGATATAATGGTTAAGATCTTTAGAACCTTACCTAAGGTCAAGCGAGAAGCTAAGAAAACTGGCATAGAAGGGGTAACATGAAATTACATTACAAAAACTAGTTAATGATGAAGGCTAAAGAAAGAAATACCTTACCTTGAAGACTAAAAAGGTACATCTTAAAACTCTCTCTATTTCTTCACTAACTTGTTCTAGTGATAGTGATGATTATAATGAGGATGGTCAACTAGCTCTTATGTTAAATCAAGTAAGAAGGTTCCTCACTCATAAGAAAGCAATGATAAAAAAAAAAAAATACAAAAGAAGAGCTTCAAGAAGCAAAGTGATTTGCTATAGACATAATAAAAAAAGTCAAATCAAAAGAGATTGTCCAAAGTTAAAGAAGCATAAGCATCCTTCAAAGAAGCATTACTCTAAGAAAGGAAAAGAAGCTCTCAAGGCAACTTAAAATGATAATAGTGCCTTAGAATATGAAAAATCTTAAAAGATGAGAAGGAAGTGGCCAACCTTTACTTCATAAACATAAAGATGAATAATACTCATCCTTAAGTGATTTAGAAAGTAGAAGTGAAAGTGATGATGAATAAGAGATAAATCTATTTTACTCTTACTCTAGGGAAAAATTATATGATATTATTGCTAAGCTTATTAAAAGCCATGATGCTCCTATATTATCATCTTCATCCTTTCAAGAAAATAAATCCTTAAAAGTTTTATATAAAAGGTACATATTGAAACTCTCTTTATTTCTTCACTAACTTCTTCTAGTGATAATGATGATTTTAGTGAAGATGGTCAACTAGCTCTTATCTTAAATCAAGTAAGAAGGTTCCTCACTAATAAGAAAACAAAGATAAAGAAAGGATTAAAAAAGAAGAGCTTTAAGAAGTTAAGTGACTTGTTATGTATGCAATAAAGAGAGTCATCTTAAAAGAGATTGTCCAAAGTTAAAAAAGCATAAACATCTTTTCAAGAAGCATTACTCCAAGAAAGGAAAGAAAGCTCTCAAGGTAACTTAGGATGATACTAGTGCTTTTGAATCTGAAAAAAGCTCAAAAGATAAGAAAGAAGTGGCAAACCTCCATTTCATAATCTTAAAGATAAATAATACTCATCCTCAAGTGATTTAGAAAATAGAAGCGAAAGTGATTATGAACAAGAGATAAATCCTTTTTACTCTTAATCTAGGGAAAAATCATATGATATTATTACTAAGCTCACTAAAAGCCATGATTCTCTTATATTATCATCTTCATCCCTTCAGGAAAATAAATCCTTAAAAGTTTCTCTTAAGAATCTTCATTTCTCACAAAAAAAAAAAAAAAAAATTGAATCCTTGAATAATGAAAGAAGAGATTTAATGAGAATCTCTCCAAATTCTTTAAGGAAAGGATCAACTTGACTCCATACTTGTAATCCAAGGGAATTTATGCATTAAATTTGGCCTATGATATAATGATTCATCTTTTTTTACTCCTACATTTTGAACCCTATTCATGAGAGATAAGCATGTTAGAACTTTTAGTCCTCCCAAAAATAGGCAATCGAATGCTATATAAAAAATGAATGCAAGTGCTAAAGCACAAGCCAAAAGGCTTAGGTCTCACTTAATTCCATATGTTTACATTATACTTCATCTTCAAAGGCAACTATGCTTACATGTGTGAAGCCTAAAAGGTAATCTATAAAAAAGAATGTATCAAGGCACTAAGATAACATGTCTAATTATAACCATGATTATGTGCTCATGCCTCAAGGAAATATCCCTCAAAGGTTATATCTAATAATATAGAGGCTATACATCTCATGCTTACACTCCTAAGAGATTTTCACCTAGACATAACCTTCACAAAAGACATATCTCTAGGAAATAATTTTTGAACACAACACCTAAGAATAAACTGCATACTTACTTTTTAAATTGGGAATATCATTATTATAGTGTCCATGGCCATATTACATATCATTGCGACACTAGGAGGCACAATGATCAAATGGCAAAAAGTAATCCATAATGACTCAAGAGAATTTGGATACCTAAAACTAAATGATTTTTCCTTGTACGTGTGCTTGTAATCAAAAGTGGAGAAACAAGAATGGTATCTAGATAGTTGTTGCTCAAAGCACATAATAGGTGACATGAAGTTTTTCTCCAAATTTAACAAAGGTAAAAGACTTGAAATTATTTCCTTTATTGACAATGGAAAGGCAAAATTTATGCATATAAGTAAATTTGTAAGGATGTTGACTTTCCTATTTTTGACAAATTTTTATTAATTAATGGTTTCAAACATGACCTTTTAAATGTAAGTCAATTAAATGACAAAGGTTAAGAGTTATGCTTGAACCTCAAGCATGCTATAAGTAAAAAATGAGTGATAAAAAATTGCTTTTCATAAGTAGAAGAGTTCAAAATATTTATGTAATTAATTTAAATTCTATGACTAATAAAGATGTCAAGTGTTTGGTGACCATAGTTATTAAAGGTTGGACTAGGCATAGAAGACTTGAACATGCTAGCATAGAGTTGATTGATAAATTGAGAAAGAAGAACTTAATGAAAGATTAACTGTACTAACGATAAAATTTGTGATATATGTTAAAGAGGTAAACAAGTCAAATCTTCTTTTGGGTGGCATGGATTATGCATTTGTTATTGATAATGATATTTCAAGGTTTTCTTTTTCTATTCCTCCCTTATAAGGATTCTTATTTTGATACTTTTAAATCTTTTGTCAAAAGAGTTCAAAATCAAAAGGATTTGAATATTTAGCTATCAAGAGTGATCATGGTGGATAATTTGAAAAGACTAATGAATACAATTTACTAAATATGTTGAAGTCATTAATATTTCATGCTATGTTTTTAATAGCGTTCTAATAAGAACTATTTTAAAGAAAGCTCCTTATTAGATATGGAATCAAAGAAAACCTAAAATTGTGTATTTTAAAGTCTTTGATTGCAAGTGTTTTTTTTAATCTTAAACACTAAGGACAACCTTGGAAAGTTTGACTCCAAATATGATGAAGATATCTTTTTAGGTTACTCTACCTCTAGTAAAGGTATAAAGTCTTCAATAAGAGAACTCTAATTATTAAGAAGTCGATTTATATTGTATTTGATGTATCTAACCAAACTTCCACCAAAAAGAAAAAGAAGAAAATGTTAATGATCTTGTAAGTGTTATGGACAAGGTTAATGGTGGAGAAACTACAAATGAGGAACCTTATCAAAGAAAGGAGATTAATAAATCAAAAATTGAAGATCCTCCTCAACTTTCTTAAAGTGTAAAACAGAATGTTCAAGAAATTGAAAAGGACTGGATATATAAAAAGGATCATTCTAAAGTTCTCATCATTAGTGACAGATCACAAAGGGTAATAACTAAATCATCTTTTAGAAATGCATGTAATAATCTTGCCTTTATTTTCCTTATTGAGTTAAAGCCATAGATAAGCCCATTAATAATGGAAATTAGGTTCTTAATGTGTAAGAAAAGCTCAATAAATTTGAAAGAAGCAAGTTATGGTCATTAGTTATAAGACCCAAAGACCACTCTGTTATAAAAACTAAATGGGTATTTATAAACAAGCTTAATAAGCTTAATGCTATCATAAGAAATAAGATTAGGTTACTAGCCAAGGGTTACAAAGAGAAAATCATAGATTATGTGAGACGTTTGCCCTAATTGCAAAGTTAGAAGGAATTATTATCTTGGTTGCATTTACATCTTTCATGAAATTCAAATTATTTCAAATGTATGTGAAAAATGCCTTTTTTTTAAATGGATTCATAAAGGACGAAGTTTATGTGGAACAACCTCATAGTTTTAAAAGCCATGAATTTCTTAATCATGTCTTCAAACTCACCAAAGTCCTCTATGTCTTGAAGTAAGCTCCTAGACTTCGGCATGGAAGGTTGAATAATTTTCTTTTAAAAAAAGATTTTTCAAAAGATTTAGTAGACATTACACTTTTTATCAAAAGGCATGATAAGAATATCTTGATTATCCAAATATATGTTAATGATATTATATTTGGTGATGTTAATGTTTACTTATATGAAGATTTTTCAAATATTATGAAAAGTGAATTTGAGATGAGCATGATGGGAGAACTCAAATTCTTCTTTGGGTTTTAAGCAAGGAAAAGAAAACAATCTTCATCAATCAAACCAAGTACATAAAGAGCTCCTAAAGTGATTTGGTATGGATGCAAGCAAACCTAGCAAGATTTCTATAAGCATAGACACAAAACTTGATTTGAATAAAAAAGGTAATACAGTAGAGCAAAAGCTTTTTAGAGGTATGATTATAAGCTTTTTTTTTTTTAATCTAATTGCTTCTAGACCTATTTCTAGACTTGATATTATGTTTAGTGTTTGTCTTCATGCTAAATATCAAGCTAATCTTAAGGAGTCTCACTTACATGTAGTTAAACACATTTTTAAATGCTTGAATGATATATTAAAATTAAAATTATTGTATCTTAAAAGATTTTCATTTGACCTTTTAGCACACTCATATGTTAACTTTGCTAGCTGTATTTAGATAGAAAGAGCACTTTAAGCACATATCGCTTACTAGATCATTCGTTAGTGCATTAAAGTAGTAAGAAATAAAATTCAATAGCTCTTTCTATTATTAAAATTAAATATATGGTTGTTGGTTTGTGTTGTACTCAAATCTTTGGTTGTTCATTTGTGTTGTACTCAAATCTTTGGTTATTAGTTTGTGTTGTACTCAAATCTTTTAGATGAAATAACAACTTCTAAACTACAACATAGCTGTTGATCGTATGGCTATCAAGTTTGATAACAAATATGCGATCAATTTGACAAAAAATCTCATCCAACATTTTAGAATCAAACATATCTATATTGGGCATCACTTTATGAGAGATCATGTGAATAACAAAGATATTATACTTGAATTTGTGGACACTAACTATAAATTGACAATATTTTTTCTAAACCTCTTTGTGATGAAAGTATACAATTCATCGAGAGAGACCTAGAGTTTGATGAGAACACCTTATGAATGCTCCTATACGGTGCATTCTATTTGTGAAATGTTTAAATATGTATATATATGTTTATGTATGTGTGTTGTATTCATGTAAAAATTATATTTGAAAGTGTTGTATGAAACAAATTTTGATTATATATCATAATTCAAAGGATTTAATACAAAATTAAATTTCTAATGAACTCAAATAGAAACCTTATCCAATTAATTTCTTAAAGGTCTTAATTCTTCATAACTAAGGATTAAAAGTGAGTATTAATGATGCATTTAAGTTTACATGCTTATGGCCCCATTTATAGGTCTAAAATTTGCTCTTCGAATGACCCTATTTAAAGTGACTTTTAAGTCAAACCATGAACAAGCTAGTCCTCTAAATGAACAACTTCTTTGAATGCCTATTTCACATATTGAATGGTGGTTCCATTACTTAATGGGCCTAATCACTTCTAGAATTTTTAAAAATTAAAAATTATTTTAAAAAAGTCCATGTTCATAATTGCAAATAGCCCATTCCAACGATTAAAAAAACTAAATGTTGCATCCCTATTTTGAGAGTTGCATATACAAAGTGTTTATTCTCATTTCTTATACTCTTTTATGCTATCTGTCTTCTCTAAACCCTAAGTTTGACAAACTTTCAAGCCACTTACTCAAAAACTTCCCTCTACTTTAAATAATATGTCCTTTGAAAGGCATAATGGTTACAAAATATATTTAACAAAAAGAAAGGGGGCTTCGAGACTTATTTAGAGACTATATTTAGCTACCATATGAATATGGTCACTATTTAGCTACCACTTAGTGACCACTTTGCTACCATATAGAGTTGAGTGGATAAAAATGAAAATAATAACCATTTTGCAACCACCTTGCGATCACATTTAAGCTAAGCATATAAAGACCACATTCAATGGTCTCTAAGTGGTCGCAAAATTTAAAGAGGAAATAACCATGATTTAGCTACCATTTTGATACCAATAAGAGGCAGCTATATTAATGACCACAACCAAGTGGTCACAATAGTTGGTGACACATTGACACCAAATATAGCTATGATTTTATAGACCACATGGAATGCTCTCTAAAGAGCAACCATAAATTGTGATTACTAAGCAGTAAATAAATCATTAAAATTAGCGATCACAAGCATATTGATCGCTAAAATGTGATAAAATCATCACATTTATTAAATGTGATGATTTTATCACATTTTAGCTACTAGTAAATTTAGTGGTAGCTAAAATTATATAATTATATTTAAATATACTATAATATATTTATTTTAATTATAATTATTTAATTATATTATAATATATTTATATTATTATTTATATGTATAATTATATTTTCATATATTTAATTAAAAATATATAATTGTATTATAATATATTTATTTTTAATATATTAATATCCAATTATATAAATATATATATATATATATATATTAATATATCTAATTATATTTAAATATATTTAATTATATAAATATATTTAATATATTAACTAAATTATATAATTGTATTAAGATATATATATTTTATTATATTAATATATAATTATAGTAAATTTAGCTACCACTAAGCATATAGCTAAAACTATGTAACTATATTTAATTACAACATAATATATTTAATTAATTATAATTATGTTATAATATTTTTTGATTATTTTTATATATAATCATATTTTAATTTATTTAATTATATTATAATTATATGTTATTTAAATAAATATAATTTAATATATTTAATTAAATTGTATAATTATATTTAATTATTTTATAAACTATATATAATTATATTATAATATATTTATTTTAATATATTAGTATCCAATTATATAAATATATATTAATATATTTAATTATATTATAATTACATAATTGTATAAATATATTTTAATATATTAATTATATTATATAATTGTATTATAATATATTTATTTTAATATATTAATATATAATTATATGAAATTTAGGTACCACTAAGCATAGTGATAGTTAAAATATGATGAAGAAGTTCACATTTAGTGACCACATATTATATGGTAGCTAGTTTGTAACGTTTCATCACATTTTAGCTACCACTTAGCTTAGTGGTAGCTAAAACTATATCATTATATTTAATTATAATTATTATAACATATTTTTTTTATTATTTTTATATATAATTATATTTTAATATATTTTTATTTATATAATAATATAATTTAATATATTTAATTAAGTTATATATTTATATAATAAGATATTTAATTGAACATATGAATATATAATGATATAATTATCTTTTGATATATTTAATTATATTATAAATATATTTAAATATATTTACTTAAATTATATAATTGTATTATAATATATTTATTTTAATATATTAATAATAATTATATTAATTTATATAAGTATATTTAATTATATTATAATTATTTAAATATATTTTAATATAATTATTAAGTTATATAATTTTATTATAATTATATTTATTTTAATATATTAATATATAATTAGATTAAATTTAGCTACCATTAAGCTTTGGGGTAGCCAAAGGTATATAATTATGTTTAATTATATTATCATATATTTAGTTAATTATAATTATATTATTATATGTTATTTTATTAGTTTAATATATAATTATATGTTAATATGTTTAATTATATTTATTTATCTAAATATATTTTAATATATATAATTAATTATATTTTAATATATTTAAGTTTATATTATATAATTATATATAATGTAATTATATAATATTATGATATATAATATATAATATATTACTATGTTATTACATAAGATTATAAAATGTAAGGTATAGTATAATTAATAATAAAGTATTAATATTATGACATTTATTTATGTAAACTGTCACTTAGATAGCGACCACCATTTTTTGGGTCGCTATCTAGGGTAAATAAGCCTCCACAGTTTCACAGAAAAACTCAATCCCCACGACCCTACTGCCCTTCCATCGTCCCCGTAAGCCCGACCCTACTGCCTTCCATCGTCCCCATTAGCCCGACCTACTGCCTTCCATCATCCCCACCACCGTGCTCCATAGTCCCCACTACACCATGCAGATCATCGGCCCTACCCAACATCAGTCGCCTGTGCCAAACCATCACCACACCATGTAGATCATTGACAATACTATTCCTTCTCGAAGCTGAAGCACCAGCTCGTTCTTAATGCCAAAGCATTAGCCTCGATTTGTAGCTGAAACAGCATCTCCTCCTCAACGCGGAAGCGGCAGCCTCTTCTCAGCGCCGAAGCATATCAGCTCAATACCGTCCCTTTCTCAACGCTCAACATTAGATCAACCTTCTCAATGGCGAAGCCTCTGCCGTCATCAACCGAAAATCAAATTGCAGCAAGTAATTCCTGAAATCATATTAGTTCGTTTGGATTATGAAATGTTAGTTTTTGAAACGTTAGATTTGGAAAATTAAGATTATCATGAAATGTTGGATTGTTCACTGGTTAGGCATATATTTGGATTGTGAAAGGTTGATTTAAGATTTGGTTAGGCACACTTTTTTGCTGTTTACAGTGTTTTGATTTCAGGATTTTTGGTTTTGTTATAATTTTGTCATCATTTTGGATTGTTAGATTTCAGATTTGTTATAATTTTGGATTGTTTACAGTGTTTTGATTTCAGGATTGTTAGATTTCACATTTGGGAATTTGGATTGTTAGTTTTGTTATAATTTTGTTTATTTTAGGATTTTTTCATTTTGGATTTGGATTGTTCATGTTGTTATAATTTTTATTTCAGGCAGATTTAAGGGTTGTTAGAGTTCAGGATTTGGATTGCTCATTTTGATTTGACAATTTGGATTGTTAGTTTTGTTATAATTTTGTTCATTATAGGATTTTGTTCATTTTGGATTTGGATTGTTCATTTTGTTATAATTTGGATTGTTCATTTTGATTTCAAGATTTCAGAATTTAGATTGTTTGTTTTGTTATAATTTTGTTCATTTCAGGATTTCAGAATTTGGATTATTGATTTTGGTACTTATCTAACATGGATATTAGACACAAAATTGTCCTAGAACAATATGATAAAGCTTGTTAACATTTACCAAAGGATAACTAGAATTGAAACAATAATATCATTTTATCTGAATAAGTATGATTGTTTGATTTTGAAATCATGTACTAAAAACACTCAAATCAAACTGAAGGATGAAACAATTAATAAGTGATTAAGTGCAAAAATCATACAAATTTTATACTTATCATACTTATCCAAAATGAGATGTTGGGTTAAATTAATGGAATCAGCTAATTCTTCAAGTTTAGTGTGGCCATTGGAAGAAAAAGAAATATGTGGAGATGATAGTTTCTATGATAATATAAGCTTATTCAAAAATTAATTTAAAATTAAAAAGATTTAAAATGATCAAATTCAAAATTGAGTTAATTTGAAATTGAATTAATTTGCAGATTAACTTGAATTAATTTGATCTCGACTTGATCTATAGATAAATTTAATTAAATATTAATGCCTAGATTAGTGAAGATGTTTGATATGGTTAAGAAAGGCAATTTGTCTAACTCTAATACATATATTTGTTTTAACTAATGGTTATTGTTTTATGTTGACAATTCATTGTAGCTTGCAACGATGAGGGAGGATCGTCTCTGGATGTATGTTAGGCTGAAAAATGGCCTTTTAAATTCAGAGTTTGTGGATGTTGTTGAAAAGTTCATTGAGTTTGCATGTTGTCATCCAACATGGTTGGATGGTTGTCATCCGACATGGTTGGATGGACAAAAAATAAAGTGTCCATATCCACCTAATAAGTGTCAGAACAGACAATATCTAGATGTGGAGATGGTGAAGTATCATTTGTTGTGATATGGCTTTAAACCCTAATATTACATATGGATAAGGCATGGGGAAACCGAGGCAATGACGGTTGGAAGTCAGACTATACATGGATACGAAGAACCCACAGTTACATTTAACAATTATTATAAGACAATGGTGATTGATGTTGTTGGTCCTTCATTTAATCCAAATGTTGATGATGATGAGGTTTCTAATTCTAAGGCTAAAAAATTCTATGACATGCTTAATGTTGCAAATAATTCGTTGTGGCCTAGGTGTGTGAGACTCATTCACAATTATCCTTTCTCCTTAGAATGTTGAATCTCAAGGCCAAACACCATTTTTCATAGCATGCTTTCAATGCATTTGCTCAACTCATCAAAGGGGTTGTGCTGAAATCTAATCTTATCACAAAGAACTTTTATGCTACAAAGTGTCTGATGCATGGGTCGGGTTTACCATTGGAGAAGATACATTGTTGTTTGAATGGTTACATGATTTATTAAGGGGAAGATAACTTGACTGTGTACAATTTTTGTGGCCATCAACGATACAAAAGAAGTCGTGCCACTGATAGCAATCAATGGTGAAAAATGTATGTACCTTTCACAAGATGTATTACTTTCCATTGACACCACGATTTCTTAGATTATATGCTTCGAAAACAATTGCTAAAAAAATGAGGTGGCATTCGGAGCATGAAGTCAATGATGGTGTAATGCATCATCTGTTAGGTTCAATTGGTTACAAGCATTTCAATGATGTTCATCTAGATTTTGCTTTCGAAATTAGAAATGTACGTCTTGGCCTATGCACAAATGAATTTCAACCATTTGGCTAGTTGGGGCAACAATATTCATGTTGGCTAGTGATATTGATAGTGAATAATCTACCTTCCTAGAAGTGTGTAAAGGAGACATCAATGTTCTTAATTATCCTTGTCTTAGGACTTCAAAATCCTAATGACATGCTAGACACATTTTTGCAACCATGTATTAGTGAGTTAAAGGTTATGGGATTATAGGGTTGAGAAATTTGACATATCCAAGAATCAAAATTTCCTATTGCAAGCGACATTAATATGGACAATCAATGACTTTCTTACATATGCAATATTGTTTAATTGGTCCACAATAGGACATTTGGCTTGTCTATATTGTATGAAGGACTTTAAAACATTTGCCCTTAGTAAGAGTGGTAAGCAGTCATGGTTTAATAATAATAGAAAGTTTTTTTTTTTATGATGATCATCATTTTATAAGGAATACATAAGGATTCTAAAAAGGGATAATTATTATAAACCCCCTGATTTTTGACATATTTAACTAAGTTGTCCTTTATGTTTCAAAATTATACTATAAACCTCTTTACGATTACTCTGTTACACTAAATAGTTATTCCGTTGTTAAAAATGAGCGTAAACCGTTGTTGTCCTTCGGTGCCATAGAAAAAAGGGGGTTGAATAGGGCAATGATAAGTATAAAATAATTAAAACTAAGTGTGAAAAATATGAAGAATCAATACACAAGATTTATAGAGTTTCGACACAACTTGTCTATGTCCTCTCCTTTAGTATTCCTACTAGAGTCTTCATTATCTAGATAGCTCAAGGTGCTATCAACAATCTTTACAACAATAGTTTTTAGGCATTACTAAGCCGTTACAAGTAGACTTGCTAATGCTACTAAACCTTATCCTAAAGTTGTTTCTAGGTACTACCTTAGACCTTTCACAAATATGGTTTTTAAGATCTTTCTCCTAACCAAGGGTTTCCTCAAACAAAATATAACTTTAAAAATGAGGATAACTCTCTTTCATTTAAGCAATAAAACACTTTAAAGTACAATCACAAGGTATGTTTGAATTGGTTGAGAGTTTTAAGAGAATATTTGGAAAGCTTGTTCTTCAAACTCCATTTTCAAGATAACACTTGGAAGCTTTGAACATTGAACTTCTCTTGATCACTAGATCACTCTTGTTTCACCCTTTTGATTTGAAAATAGCTTTCAAAATAGAATACTCGCTTAATGGAACAGTTTTCTACACCTATTGAGCTTCAATATAAGCCCCTGTTGAAGTATGAATAATGCCTATTGTAGATTTCCAAAAAGGTGTGAACTTGATGCTTTGTTTTTTAAGATCTTCAATAGTATTGCAATAGCTGTTGGTGCACTTTCAATGCCGTTGGACATCCTTAATGCCTGTTGCCTTATTGAGTGTCTCATTTAAGGGTCCAAAAATTTTAGCTCAATCAAGGGAACTTTTCCAATGCTTGTTGGTAAGATCCAATGCCTATTTTAAGATCTTGAGATTTTTTCTCAATTCAAGTCACTTGGTCCAACACCTATTGTGAAAATGCAACACTTATTGTGAGATTAAGAATAACGCCTATTGTGAAGTTTAATATGCATAACTCATGTGTTTGAGTTATCCAACACCTATTGTAATAGAGCGTAACACTTGTTGTGAGATCTAGAAGACTTTGCTCATACTAGGGTGGCCTGTTGAGTTCCTTCAAGGCCCATTGCAAGAGTCACAATGCTTGTTGGATAAAGGCAACACCTATTAGGCTGTCAAGCTTAGTTTGCTTGATCTATACTCTCTTAATAGTTAGAGATTTCAATAATAACTCTTTCTCCAATCATCATAGTTCAACTAATTGATGTACTTGCAAGAATTAACACAACTAACTTAGACAAAAGTTAGCTTTTAGACATGTTTGTAATCATCAAAACAAGACTTGGAACCTAAAGGTTCAACATTATCCCCTTTTTTTAACGATGACAAATAATCTATCAAAGTCAATTAATCTTATAAAACCAATAGGTGTACATCATATAAAGTGATCAATTTGCTAACTCTCCCTTAAGCATATCATTAGTTAAAACTTCCCTTGTAACATAACTCCCCCTTAATCTACTAAGGTCATGACTTTAATAAGAGATCATCTTTAAGTTGCTCATATTGTATGCACCACTATATTAAGTTCACACACAATTCTTATTTCTCCACCTTTGTAATTACAAAAAATAATCAAACATACCAAGTTCTCTTTTGATGAATTACATCCTTTCAACACAAAGAGGTTTAGTAAAAATATCTGCTAATTGATGATTAGTATCAACAAATTCTAACACTATCTCTGTTATTAGCATGATCCCTAAGAAAGTGATGTCTAATGTCTATATGCTTGCTTCTAGAATGTTGAATGAGGTTCTTAGACAAGTTTGTGGTACTAGTGTTATCACACATAATGACAACTTGATTAACAACTTTGAAGGCCAACTGCCACATACCCAGCTTCTGCACTTGATAAAGTAACTAAATTTTTTTTTTTTGCTACTCTAAGACTCTAAGCATTGATAAAGTAATTGACATGTGCCTAAAGTGCTCTTTTTATCTAAGGTACACCCAATGAAATCAACATAAGAAAATGTATTTAATTCAAATGAAGAACTTTTAGGATACCAAAGTCTTAAGTTAGGAGTACCAACTAGATACTTGAGTGCGTGTTTCACAACATGCAAGTGAGACTCTTTAGAATTAGATTGATATCTAGCATATAAGCAAACATTAAACATAATGTTAGGTCTAGAGGCTGTGGGATAGAGTAAACTACTAATCATACCTCTATACAACTTTTGGTCTATATTATTACCATGTTCATCCATGTTTAGCTTGATATTGGTGCTTATAGGAGTTTTCATGGTTTGCTATTTTCTATGCCAAATCTTTTGATTAGTTCCTTTATATATTTGGCTTGATTGATGAAGATTCCTTTTTGTCCTTGTTTGATTTGCAATCCAAGGAAGAATTTGAGTTCTCCTATCATGCTTATTTCAAACTCACTCCACATTACTTTAGAGAAATCTTCACATAAGCAAACATTAGTAGCACTAAATATGATATCATCTGCATATATTTGCACTAACAATAGATCCCCATTCTTTTTTTTTAGAAAATAGAGTTGTGTCCACCAAACCTTTAAAGAACCTTTCTCTACTAGAAAGTTGCTCAATCTCTTATACCAATCTCTTGGAGCTTGCTTCGTGCCATATAAGGCTTTGGTTAGTTTGAAAACATGGTTAGGAAAACAATGGCTTTCAAAACCAAGGTTTGTTTTACATACACTTCCTCATCAATATACCCATTCAAAACAACCCTTTTGACATCCATTTGATATAACTTGAAATTCATATGAGATATAAATACAAGTAGAATTCTAATAGCTTCAAGTTTTGCTACAGGTGTAAAGATCTCATTAATGTCAATCCCTTCTTCTTGGTTATAGCCTTTGGCTACTAGTCAAGCCTTGTTCCTTATAATATCTCCATGTTCATCATGTTTGTTTCTATAAACCCATTTAGTTTTAATAATGGAATGATTATGAGGTATAGGAACTAAAGTCCACACTTTGTTCCTTTCAAATTGATTGAGTTCTTCTTGCATAACAAGAACCTAATGTTCATCTTTAATGTTATCATTTATGGTCTTAGGCTCTATAAGGGATACAAAAGCAAGATTAACACGTATATTTCTAAAAGATGATTTAGTTGTTACTCGACTTGATGGATCACCAATGATAAGATCTCTTGGGTAATCTTTCATGAAAATCTAATCCATTTCTAGCTGAGTTTTCTCTTCACTAGGAGTAGGAAGGGGTGGGTCATCACTTCCTTCATTCCTCATGTTTTGTGGCTTATCCACATTCTTTCCTTTTTCTCCAATGTTTAACTCACTCATAGGACTTGCAAGATCATAAGTATATTCTTCTTTCCTTAAATAAGTGGGGTCAGATTCATCAAGTACAAGATGCATAAACTCTTCTACAACAAGTGTTCTCTTGTTGAAAACTTTATAGCCCTTATTAGTAGTAGAGTATCTCCTTCATTAAATTTGGAGTCAAACTTGCTAAGCTTTTCTTTAGTGTTTAGAATAAAACACTTGCAACCAAAAATTCTAAAGTATACAATCTTGGGCTTTCTATTGTTCCATAATTCATAGAGAATTTTTTTCAACAAGGCTATCATTAAGACTTTATTTAAGGCAAAATATTAAGTGTTTATAGCTTCAGTCCAAAAGTACTTATAAATGTTATACTCATTCAAAATGGTTCTAGCTATTTCTTGAAGAGTTCTATTCTTCCTTTCTACCACACCATTCTGTTGTGGTGTTATAAGAGTTGAAAAGTTGTGTGAGATACCATACTCATCATAAAAACTATGAAACTTAGCATTCTAAAACTCTCCTCCATGGTCACTTCTAATAGAAGAGATTTTCAAATCCTTCTTATTTTGAATTCTTTTGGCAAAGGTCTTAAAAGCATCAAAATAAGAATCCTCAAGGGGGAGGAGTAATACCCAAGTATATCTAGAGTAATCATCTACTATAACAAATGCATAATGCATGCATCCCAAACTAGATAATCTAATGGGGCCAAATAGATCCATTTGAAGCAATTGCAAAGGTCTAGATGAACTTACCTTGTTCTTGGATTCAAATGAAGATTTGATTTATTTACCTCTTTAACATGCTTCACAAACTTCTTCCTTTGCAAACTTGATTTCAAGTAGACCTTCACCTAAGTTTTTTCTCTTTAGCTTATTGAGCAGTTCCATGCTAGCATGACCTAGCCTTCTATGCTAGGTTTTACCTTCATCTCTTATAGATACAACTTTACCTATGCCAGCAATTTTGGCTTTGTCGTTGTCTCTAAAAGACACATTTCTAATACCTTTAATCTTCTCAAATTATATGAAAAACTTTCTTTTTCCTGTGATGTGCTTTGAACATCCACTATTAAGATACCACTCTTACTCTCCAACTTGGGATTTCAAGCACACCTATAAATAAGGAAAA
Source organism: Omphalea diandra (assembly GCA_949677035.1). Classification (NCBI taxonomy): domain Eukaryota; kingdom Viridiplantae; phylum Streptophyta; class Magnoliopsida; order Malpighiales; family Euphorbiaceae; genus Omphalea; species Omphalea diandra. The sequence continues at coordinate 27,646 of CATIWR010277581.1, forward strand.
TTATGTCTTATGTACCCAAACCTTCTTGGGTCCTAGGAGGTTAGCTCTTGCCAACTACTCATCATGCCTTCTAAAATGCCAATGATAGGCAATATGGCCATATATACCATAATAAAAATAATCACCATCAAAGTGAGCTACTATCTTATTTCTAGGTGGAGCATATACGTAGTGTCTTTTAGACTTGTAGCTCATTTGAGCAAATTATTCTTAAGAGAGGAGTTCTTTTGTATTGTGTGTGTCTATATCTATAATTATGATAGGTTTAATGTCTCTGCACACTTTGCCTCTTAGGCTTATATGAATGGTACATATAAGCATAATTTGCTATAAGAGGAGCATGTTTTAATTGTGAGAGAATGTGTTGAGACTTACCCTTTGGGCCATTTATCTTATTATTTCCCTTTTTGGGAACTTTTCTTATGAGGTTAGGAACACTATCTTTCTTAGCCTTAACAAATTGATAGATGGACACCTTTGAACTTTAAGGATGGAGTCTAACTTCTCCTTTCCCTTGCTTAACTTAATGAGGCTTTCCTTAAGCTTAAGGTTCTCAGCTGCGAGAGACTTAATCTCCTTAGCTAGAATATTTTAACCCTTAGCATAATCTTTCAAAGATCTACTCTTTTTTTAAGAAATGAGGTTCTAGACTTAAGAGTCTCAACTTTCATGGTGAGCTTGGTGATTATAGAATACAATTCATCTTTAGAGTAGGAATCAAAGAATTTACCACTTTATCACCATTACTGTCACTTTCACTGCTAGATAAGTGTTCACTTGAGGATTCATCTAATTGCTCCTCAGTTGCTATAAGACAAAGGTTATTTAATTCCTTTCTTATTTCCTCTTCATCAGATTTGGAGTCATTAGTATCATCTCAAGTAGCTTTGTAAGCTTCCTTTCCTTTCTTAGAGATATGTTTTCTGGTAGGAAACTTGCTCTTCTTGATTTTGGGACAATTTGATTTTATATGCCTTTTCTCATTGCATCCATAACATATGAGTTAACTCTTACTACCTCCTTGTATCTCCTTACCTTTTTACTCTCTTGGTTTGACAGGAACCTCTTTACTTGATTGGTGATAAGGGCGAGATGCTTATCTTCACTACTATTTTCATCATCAGTAGAAAAAAAAGATGTTAGTAAATAAGAAGTAGATGGAGATTCATAACATACCTCTTTGGCTTTCAATACAAGTCTTTTTTTCTCATTCTGGTGTTTTTTGCTAGCTTTTCAAGAGTGATTTCATAAGTCAAAAGCTTTCCTATAAGCTCATCAAGTGCCAAGGCTTCCAACTTATTGGATTCCTCTATAACTATTTTCTTAGCTTTCCACTTATCTTTAGGAAGTGTTCTTAGAATTTTTGCTACCATGTCCTCATTTGAATAGGACTTTCCCAGAGTTTTGAGAGTGCCCATAATGTTAATAAATATGTTGTATATCTTAGCAATAGTTTCACTAGATTGATATATAAATGTTTCATTCATGTACATGTGCATTTGTACCTTTTTCTTGTTAACTTCACTTGTTCCTTCATGCTAAGTTTGCAATGTGTCCTATATTTCTTTTGTTGATGTACACATTTACGACTTAGCATACTGAGATTTGTCAATTACATAGAAGAGAACATGCATTGCTCATTTATTCTTTAGGTTTGCCTTCTTCTTTTCAGCAGTCCATTCACTTTTAGGCTTTGGTACAAGAACTTCTCTAACTAGTTTTGTTAGAAATTCTCTTCCTTCTTCAACAATGTCCCATAAATCAATGGTTTCACTATCAAGAAAGATCTTCATATGATTCTTCTAGTACCCATTGTCATCTCCCCTGAATAATGAAGTCTTATGGATGGATTGTGATTCTTCATGACTTGCCATGATCTTTACTCTAAGCACTTAAGCTTTCATCAAGAAACTTGCTCTAATACCAATAATTATCCCTTGATGCCCTAGAAAGGGGGGGAGGTGGTTGAATAAGGCAATGGTAAGTATAAAAAAATTAAAACTAAGTGTAAAAAAATATAAAGAATCAAGACACAAGATATGTAGAGGTTCGACACAACTTGCTTATGTCCTCTCCTCTAGTATTCCTACTAGAGCCTTCAATATCTAGATAGCTTAAGGTGCTATAAGAAACCTTTACAATAGTAGTTTTACAGCACTACCAAGCCGTTACAAGTAGATTCATGGATCCTACTAAACCTTATCCTAAAATAGTTTCCAAGTACTGCCTTAAACCTTTCACAAATATGGTTTTTAAGATCTCCTAACCAAAGGTTTCCTCAAACAAAATACAACTTTAAAAATGAGGACAACTCTTTTTCACTTAAGCAATAAAATACTTTAAACTATAATCACAAAATATGCTTGAACTGGTTAAGAGTTTTGAGAGAATATCTAGAAAGCTTGTTCTTTAAACTCTGTTTTGCATATAACACTTAAAAGCTTTGAATGATGAACTTCTCTTAATTGCTAGATCACTATTGTTTCACCCTTTTCATTTGAAAATAGCTTTCATAATAGAATACTTACTTAATGGAATAATTCTCTACTTGTTTCTATTGAGAGCGAGTCCATTTATAGGTTAAAATAAAGAACTAGTCGTTAAAAAGAATATTGTCACTTCGTATTTCGATTGTAAACACTCAACGCCTGTTGGAAATTCTCCAAGGTTATTGTTGGGTCATTAACCATCATTGATATCATGAAAATGAGTGGTTGTCAAGCAATCTACAACTTAAACAATCATTGGTACTAACGAAATGCCTGTTAGGACTAACTGTTAGAAAGAAGTTTGTCTCAACCCTCCTCCTTTAACTTTCTCATTTGTTCATTCAACTATCTTCAATGGTTGTTAGAAAATCTCAATGCTTATTGGGCTTCAATATCAACCCCTGTTAAAGTATGAACAATGCCCATTGTAGATTTCTAGAAAGGTGTAAGCTTGATGTTCTATATTTCAAGATCTTTAACAGTACTTTAATGATTATTGGTGTACTTTCAATGCCCATTGGACATCTTTAATGCCTGCTGCCTTATTGAGTGTGTCTAAATTGGAGGGTATAAAAACTTTATCTTAATCAAGAGAGCTTTTCCAAAGTCTATTGGTAAGATCCAATACCTGTTTCAAGATCTTGAGAGTTTTGCTTAATTTAAGTCACTTAGTCCAACACCTATTATGAAATGCAACGCTCGTTGTGGGATCAAGAACAATGTTTGTTGTGAAATTGCAGCACCTATTACAAAGTTTAATGTACATAGCTCATGTGTTTGAGTTATCTAACACCTATTGTAATAGAGTGTAATGTCTGTTGTGAGATCCAGAAGACTTTGCTTATGCTAGGGTGATACTTCAATGCCTATTGAGTTCCTTTAACACTCGTTGCTAAAGTCACAATGCCTGTTGGATAATGGCAACACTCATTAGGTTGTCAAGCTTAGTTTGCTTCATCTATACTCTCTTAATACTAAGAGTTTTCAATCATAACTCTTTCTCTAATCATCATAGTTTAACGAATTGATGTACCTGCAAATAACTTGGACAAAGATATTCTCTTAGACATGTTTGTAATTATCAAAACAAGACTTGAAACCTAAAGATTCAATAACCTTTAGTCAAAAGAGAATCTGATCAAAATTATCTTTATATTTTATTTTAATGACAAAAATACCCCTTATGAGATATTAAGGCATTAATCATCTTCATCTCAACATCCTCTCACCTAACTTTGTAAAACCCATAACTACCGAAATTTAAAACAACCAAACTTTTCAAGTTCCTTATATTGTAAAAATTATTATAACCCAAATTCAAAGTGCTCAAATAATTCAAATTCAAATTGTTCAAATAACCTCCCTGCTCATTATCTCATCTCTCATTACCAGCCCACCCTGCCCTTCCCTTCAGCATCGAAAACATCAAAGACCTCAACAATGCTGGAAATGACCCTATCATTGCCGCCTTAAGCATGCTTCACGATTTGATTCTCTAATGATTTTGTTCCTATCTTATCCCTCGTACTGCTCATATTTCTTGATTTTATTTAAAATCGTGTTGAGAGTGTAAAGAAATTGGAGTGGTGGACTTTATCGAGTTGCTAATATCATTGTCATTTAGAGTTTAATGCTAGTAACTAAATTGACAAAAATCTTTAATGGCATTGAATATTGGAGTGTGTCAATAACCTGTCAAAATAGTGGAAGAAGTGGAACATCTATGAATTGGATGGGCATGTGGCATTAGTTCTTGTAGGGTTTGGTTTTTATTAAGATGGCCATGCAGAAGTTATTGTTGGTAGCGTAGTGTATGTATGTAAGGCCCTATATACGATACGTATGTCATTTGTACCTTAGCAATAATAAATCCTACTCATCCCTCCCTTATGCTCGCATTGATTTCTTTTGTTGTCTAATTAAATGTTTTAATAAATAATTAATTTAATAAAAGCTTTTGCTATTTACTTATTGATTAAGTCTAAATCAGGCAGATTAAAGCTTAAGATTATTGTGAGGAAGAAGGAAGAATGTTATAAGTGCAATATGAAATGAAAATTTAAGATGAAATTAAGAGAATTATTAGAATTTTACATAGATCTAACACAAAATTTAATGAAAGGACCATTTAGTGTGATGGAACAATCAGAAGGGGGTTTATAGTATAATTTTGAAATATGAGGGACAACTTAATTAAATATGTCAAACCTTAAGGGGTTTATAGTAATTATCCCTTCGAAAAAATTAAATTGTAATGAAACTTGCATCACCTATTAGATCAGGTGAAGAAATATTAAATATGATTGATGAAATTGGACTGAAAAGGGTAATAGATGTTGATGATCATGAAACTAATGGTCTGCTCAATAAATCATGTGGTTGGAAAAAAAAAAAGCATTTTATGTAATTTGCCTTACTGGAGCTCTAATCTAATTCGACACAACCTTGATTTCATGCACATAAAGAAAAACTTTTTTGATAACATTTTTAACACAATTTTGAATATACCTGGAAAAAAAAAAGACACTGTGAAGTCTAGACAAGAGCTAAATAAGTACTGTCAAAGGCTAGAGCTTGACAAGTCTTCAATTGGTAAATATCCTAAAGCTTGCTACACAATTGATAAGAGAGCCAAATTAGTTTTGTTCGAATGGGTACAAAATATGAAATTTCTTGATGGATATGTATCAAACATAGGAAATATATTGATGTGCATAAGTTAACATTTTTTGGCATGAAAAGCCATGACTGTCATATATTCATTTATAGGTTAATGCCCTTTGCTTTTCGTGAACTTCTACCCGATAATGTGTGAAAAGTGCTAATTAAGCTCAGCTTGTTTTTCAAAACTTTAACTGCAACTGTATTACAAATGAAGATATGGCTAAAATTGAAGCAAATATCTCAATTATTTTATGCAAGCTTGAGATAATTTTCCCTCTGAGTTTCTTTGATTCAATGAAACATCTTCTTATTCACTTACCATATGAGGCTCGTATCACTGGTCCTGTACAGTTTCACTGGATGTATCCATTTAGGAGGTTAGTAAAACTTTTAACTTCAATCATACTAATATGCTAATATTTTCTATGCTATTGATATTACAACTTTCATGGTATAGGTATCTTCGAAAGTTGAAGAATAATGCCATAAATAAGGCATAAGTGGAAAGCTCAATACGAAATGCCTATTTAGTTGAGGAAGCATCGCATTTTGTTCGTACTACTTTGAGGATCATGTGCAAACAAAAGCAAGAATGGTACCTCGCAATTATAAAGGCAAAGATAATCAACTAGATGACGAAGGGAAACTATTGATTTTCAAATATAATGGTAGATCATTTTGTAGTTCGAGAATAAGATGTATGACAATAGAGGATTACAAGGTTGCTTTAGTAAAAAATCTTGCTTAATTATGAAGAGGACGAGCCTTTTATGAGGTTAGTTTTCTATTGCTAAGTTATGATAAAATACTAGTATAGAGAAAGCATGTCACTTATATCCATATCTGATAGGTTTTTTTACTGATATGTTGCAACAACATAATCCATACATTACTGATGGGGAAGTGGATGCAAACTTAAAGGGACTTTACTAAATGGTTTTAAGAATATGCAAGTCTTCTTATTCTCAACCTATCGATTTTATAAGTTCATTTCTCAATCTCATTGCATAAGTCTTTATTAATTTTGACACATGATCCAACAAGAAATATTTATAACAATTTCATTAAAGATCTTGCAAAAAGGCGTCTTACTACTATTACAACATACACTGGGTACTTCATGAATGGTTATAAATTTCACACAGTAGGACATGGCTCGATGTGAGGTTCTATGAATAGTGGGGTATGCATCAAAGGCCAAAATTATAGTGTTTTCGAGAATGATTTCTATGTTTAGCTAATTGATGTTGTCAAACTCAAATATCTTAATTGGCCAATTAGGCAAACAGTTCTTTTCAAATGTGAATGGTTTGATGCAACACCTAATTTGGGTATAAAGATTCTTGAGTAATATAATATGTTAAGATAAATTATAAAATATAATTCAACCAATATGAACCATTTATTCTTGTGACTCAAGCATCTAAAGTGTATTATTGCTCCTACCCAAGCTTGAGACAAGACAAAAGTGATTGGTGGGCAATTTCAATATTAAACCTAGAGGAATTGCGGGTATCATAGAAAGCTCATCCCAAAGTAAAGTTGCATAAGAACCTCCCCCATTTCAAAAGGAGTCTATCGATGTTCATGTTATTCAGTTAGCATAAGATGATCAAGTCACAAGATTGGCTAATCTAACAAGAGATGTAACTGAGATTGTTGGTGATGATGTTTCTCAAAAGAAAAACCCAAACTACTATCACAAACTTCATTTGAATCAGAGGAAGAATTAGATACATATGCTATGAATGACACTAATAGTGAGTAAAGGTAAGCTATTTTCAAAAATACATACTATAATCTTGCTTTTTCTTTTGTGATTGATTATGATTATGATTATTTAATTTTGCAATTTACATATTATGATATATTTATGGATGTCATGATTATTGTATTTATTTTGTTCCATAGGATGCACTCTCGACCATGTAGTGTAGAAGGATTCACAAGAGGGGGCAGAGGATGGGGCAAAGGCAAGGGTTAGCATGTTACAAAGTTACCCCTAACATCATCAAGTACTGGCACCGCATCTTCATCGTCATCCATGGTTCCTGCCACTAGACAACTCCAGTCGATGCATCACTTCCATCAACACCATCTCCATTAGGAACACCATCAACATTAGCTTCATTTATAGGTCCTTCACCCATGTTAGTCCCACCTCCGTACTTAAATACTTTTTTTTCACAACAACTTACTCCTTAGGCAGCTGCTTCAGGTTCAGTTACAGGCAACCGTTATAATAGTGGTCATAAGCAGCTACAATTACATAATGGCTGATAAGTGAAATTTAATGAATTTTACATTAATTTTATTAAGTTCATTCAGTAAAATATTAGTTCTTTTGATAATTATAGATTCATTGCATCACATGAGGTGGCTGCCTGTATACCCCATATTTTTAAGAAGAGAGTTGATGAAGAGGGATATAGGTGGAAGGTGGCGCCACAAGAGGTTTGAGATTTATATTGGGGTGAATTTCAGGTAGAACAATAAGTGAAAATGGTTGTGAAGTGTAATATGATGAATAACATTATTGTGATGTTAACTATGTATATTTTAGGAAGTGTGCTTAAGTTATGAAATATTTTGGAAAGTAATTTGATTTTTGCAGGAAGATATCCTCAACTTTGAGATATAGATAGTGTATAATTTAAGGGATACATTGCTGAATTTTTAGCTTTATTTTTTTAGAAAAATCATTTATTAACTTTGTTTATATATGTTTTTTACAAAAATGTTTATGTGGGACGATGCTATTCAGGGGATGGTCAAGCTAACATGGAAGCAACTAGTTGCTAGGAGGTATACAAACATGCTATACAAGCGGAGGCTTAAATGTGGATCGGGATTTATACTTGAAGTAATCTAGTATAAATGGCAATAAAAGTGGGTTGAAGATGCCTTCTAGAGTGAAATAGAAGGCCTTAGTTTTGGTCTGACATAACACACTTGCGACTCTATCTCTATGGACGAGCATGCTAGAAGGATGGTAAGGAAAATTATATTATAATTTCACTATAATTTAAAGGTCCCATAATTTATATTTATATTTTTTTTTAAGAGTTAGAGAAAGGTGTGCCCCTAACTAGGGTACATATGTTTAATAAAACAAACATGAGGATAGTCATAGATGGATCAAGGGACTATATCAATTCACATGTCCAACAGTTAAAGGCAAGTACTTAATATATATTTAAAAATATCAATAAGCAATGCATTAATTGATAGTGTATGTTTTGTTATAGTCACATTATGACAATCACGTAGCTGAGGCATCCCATAATGAAGTCATAAATTTGATTTCACTTTCCCAAGTGGATGAGGATCGACTTTCCTACAAGTAGCAACAGAATCCTGGAACACTAGAAACATGTACAGGACGAGAAAGAATAAAACAACTAGCATTTTTTTTATGCCTCCAACTCCAATGCAATTGATCGATAATGACTCAAAGATCTTAAGGAGACTACATGACATTTAAAGCAACAATTACACGAGAAAGATCTCTAGATTCAATCGCTGCAGTCCATTATGGAGGATCAGATACAACATATGATGGAGGATCGAATGTGGCAGTTGGTGCAAGAAATGGTTCATGGCACATGTGAGCATGTCCCAAGCCCATCTGCTTCACCTCTTGGAGATGTCTTTGAATAAGATCCACTTGTCGCTTTATAAGTCTCAGGCCGCTTAATATTTCTTATATGTATCTACTTTATGTACTATGACTTAACTTTAGAACTTTGGGCTTTGAATGTTTCTTATTTTCAATATTATGACTTTGTAGTATTAGTATTACATTTTTATATTTTATTGAATTATAGTTATGTTTTGGTGTTTGCATTTCTTAATTTACTTCAAATGCATATAATAATAATAATAATAATAATAATAATAATAATAATAATAATAGAATTATAAATTATTTTGTTATTTACCTACAATAAGAAAGCAAAAGAAGTAGTTTCTAATGTGGTAGCTAAATAAAGACCACTTACAGACACCAATACATGGTCTCTAAATAGCGACCACCAATTGTGGTCTCTATTTAGTTTCTAAATGATCAATATGGTCTCTTATAATTAGCATTTAGTGACCACTATGAGAAGGTTTAGTGACCACATTAAGTGGTTTATATTTAGAAACCATTTTGTGTGGTCATTATTTAGTCTCTAAATGGTCCCCAATGGTCTTTTATGTTAAGCGTTTAGTGACCACTTAGCAACCACATAGTATGGTTGCTAAATAGAGAGCACATTTTGTGGTCATTATTGTGGTCTTTTCTTTAAAGACTATATGGAAAATGTGGTCGCTACTTTCTTTGCATCCATAAATTTAGTGACCACTACAAGTGGTCACTAACCCTTTTAGCGACCACTTAGAGACCACTTTCTGTGGTCACTAAAATCTTTTTTTTTTTTTGTAGTGAAAAGGCATGATAAGAATATCTTGATTATCTAAATATATGTTAATGATATTATATTTGGTGCTACTAATATTTACTTATATGAAGATTTTTTAAATATTATGAAAAGTGAATTTAAGATGAGTATGATAGAAGAACTCAAATTCTTCTTTGGGCTTCAATTAAGCAAAGAAAAGAAAACAATCTTTATCAATCAAGCCAAGTACATAAAGAGCTTCTAAAGAGATTTGGTATGGATGCAAGCAAACCTTGCAAGATTTCTATGAGCATAGACACAAAACTTTATTTGAATAAAAAAAGGTAAGGCAATAGAGCAAAAGCTTTTTAGAGGTATGATTATAAGCCTTTTTATTTTTTTTTATCTAATTGCTTCTAGACCTGATATTATGTTGAGTGTTTGTTTTTATGCTAGATATCAAGCTACTTTTAAGGAGTCTCTCTTACATGTAGTCAAACACATTTTTAATTGCTTGAATGATATATTAAAATTAAAATTATGGTATCTTAAAAGATTTTCATTTGACCTTTTGGCATACTCATATGCTAAATTTGCTAGATGTATCTTATATAAAAAGAGCACTTCAGACACATATCACTTACTAGGTCATTCGTTAATGTATTAGAGCAGTAAGAAATAAAATTCAATAGCTCTTTTTATTATTAAAATTGAATATATGGTTGCTAGTTTGTGTTGTGCTCAAATCTTTTAGATGAAGCAATAACTTATAGACTACAACATAGTTGTTAATTATATGACTATCAAGTATGTTAACATATGTGTCATCAATTTGACAAAAAAAATCCCATCCAACGTTTTAGAAGTAAGCATATCAATATTAGGCATCACTTTATGAGAGATCATGTGAAATAGAGATGTTATACTTGAATCTGTTGACATTACTTATAAATTGGCAAATATGTTTTCTAAACCTCTTTGTGATGAAAGGATGCAATTCATAAAGAGAGAACTTGAGATGTTTGATGGGAACACTTTATGAATCCTCCTATATGGTACACTATATTTTTGAAATGTTTACATATGTATAAATATGTTTATGTATGTGTGTTGTATTCATGTATAAAAATATTTTTCAAAGTGTCTTTTAAACAAATCTTGATTATATGTCATAGTTCAAAGGATTTAACATAAAATTGAATTTGTAATGAACTCAAACAAAAACTTTATCCAATTAACTTATTAAAGGTTTTAATTATTCATAATTAAGGATTAAAAGTGAGTACTAATGATGCATTTAAGTTTACATGCTTTTGTAAAGAAAGTGAAAAAAAGGTCTAAAATTTGCTCTTTGAATGGCCCCATTTAAATTGACTTTTTAAGTCAAATCTTAAACTAGCTAGTCCTCTAAATGAATAACCTCTTTGAATGCCTATTTCACATATTGAATGGTTGTTCCATTATTAATGTGCCTAATCACTTTTAGGATTTTTAAAAAATTAAAAATTGTTTTCAAAAATGCCATGTCCGCAATTGCGAATAGTCCATTCCAATGATAAAAAAATCTAAATGTTGGGGTTCTATTTTGAGAGTGGCATATATAAAGGGTTTATTCTCATTTCTTATACTCTTTTATGCTATCTATCTACTCTAAACCTTAAATTTGATAAACTTTCAATCTATTTACTCAAAAACTTCCCTCAACTTCAAATAATATCTCCTTTAAAAGGCACAATGGTTATAAAATATATTTAACAAAAAGAAAGGGGCTTTAAAACTTATAAATGAGCCTTCTAGGGATGATGTACCTCTTAGAGACTTCCCTAAGAGTTTGACCAACCTTATAAAGAAGGTGAGAACCACTAGATCTGAAAAGAAAAGCTCTAACAGCAAGAAGAAAGGAAAAATAAAAGCCAAGAAACCCTTTACTCCAATACATAACAAGCCTAAAAGAGCTGCTACTGCTATAACCACACTACCAGCTCCACTTGATCGTAGAAAAATTCCTATAGGACTTGTGTTCAGGAGCAAAGAACACTAAGAATAATCAATTTGATGATAAAGAGAGAAGTATAACATGACCAGTTCATCGACTTTGAACCATTTAAGCAAGGAGGGCTCTATGATAGGGTGATGGAACATTTCAAGAACATAGGAGTGTGTACTAGATTTTTGGTCATTAGAATGCAAGCCCAATATGAGAATCTATTTGAATTCTTTCCTAGGAGGAAAATAATGCCCAAGAAAGGGGGTAAAAGCTTAAAGAAGCCTTCACTCAAACCTACCTTTCAAACACCAAATTAAGAGAGCCTTTGAGGGGGTGAGACAGTTGTCTATACAACCAACTTAATTGGTTTTACAACTAATTGAAGAAGGCTATACAGACCATTCAAGGGGTATAGAGAAAATCCATAAAAGTCTAGTAGTAAAAAGCTTTTAGAAAAGTAATCCATCAAACCTAAAAGAGTTATACAACTAACTTAAGGTATGTATAAATAACTCTGAAACCCTAATCTCTAGAATAAAAGAGTGTGGGAGAGGGAGGAATAAGGTGCAATTTGATCCATTGGGCTTAGTTGAACCTTTTTCCTCTATAAAGACCCCTCACTTTGAAGATGGAAGGGAGGCCAAGATTAACCTATAGTAACTTTCTTAAATTATTCCGCTAACCCTAAGATAACTATTCTTAAATAGAAACCCTAAACACCCATGCATTCAACTAAGTGATTCAAGGTAAACCCAAGCTATTCATCTTTCTATCAATGTTTTCCTTTACATTTGAAGAAGTTTGTTTTTCTTGTTTTCAAAGTAGAGACTCACAACTCCTAAAAAGAGTCTCTACTTGACAAGTATTTAACTTGACAATGCCATAAATATATGATCATACAAGCAACAAATAGTGCACAATGAGTGTGGATATCATCCCATAGAGAAAAGCGTGAATAAGTATTAAAACATGATGATTCCATTTTAATATTCAAAGTAATCGAATGATATCTTGACTAACAACTATAATTAAAATGAAAATTAAGAAACCTAAATAAACTATAACAAAAAGACAAAAATAATGAGAAAGAAAATGGAATATAATCAACTTAGGACACACGATCTCACCAATGAAAAATTCATGAAGCCTTATTCTTCTAATGACATATTGGATTCTAATGACATAGTTGATTATGCATTGCAACTATTATTGTCTCTATAGTATTTAAGTCCTCTCACCAATGGAGCCGTATATTAATCAACCTAGGACACTTGATCTCACCAACAGAAAATTCATAAAGCCTTATTCTTATAATGACATGTTGGATTATCCATTGCAACTATTGTTGTCTCTAAAGTGTTTAAGTCCTATCTTTTGAATAGTCACTAGACTTTGCAATTATATTTCCCAAAATCTTTTTTTTAATATGAACTAGAAACAAAATCACCCATTTAGATTAAGCAATCCTTTAATGATAACAATAGGTTAAATGGCCATTTTTATTCATCAACTAACATGAGGAGATTGATTTTAGGTATATTTCAATTTACAATCTCTCGATCTATAAATGAAACACAAATCATACAATTGTGGCTATTCAATTATAAGCATTAGGTTCAAAAACCATTCATTTACAAAAGAAATAAAGATCCAACATTGTCATTAAAATCATAGGTCATTCAATCTCCTCCATGGTTACATCAAGGTGTTAGATAAAATATCTAGCCTAACATACTAAGAAAAAAAGTCAAATCCAATTGTAAAAGCATCATCTTGAATGTAAAAGCATCATCTTGAATAAGGAAATAAGAAACAAAAAGAAAGAAATAAAATTCTCCAAACTAGCTTGATGTTTGCCAAAATCTACTCTTCTTTTTCTTCCTTTCTTAAGTGATCTCTCGAAGTCTTAAATTAGATCTTGAATTAAAGCCTTTTTTTTACTTGTTTTCTTCTCTCATAGTTGCCTTTTTTTATTGGTCAAAAGTCCCTTTTCACTCTTTCAAAAAAACCTTAGTGATTTCCTTTTATACTCCTCCAAAAATAACTAAAAATATAAGCCATGAATCACTAACATCGCGGGCTATGACATATTTCATAGTACTTGTAAGCAACATTCTCCCTTGGCGTTGTAGCCTGTAACACTTGTTGTGGTTGTGACAAACAACACTTTCCTCAGTTAGGCCAAAGTTTATACTTGGTCCTTTTAAGTTGCCTATTTTTCTCCAATTATGCTCTAAAACTTCTTGAATACACAACAAACATCCAAACGTGAGAAATATCATCAATAAAATCAAAATAGCTTAAACTCATCATAGAAATACATCAAATCAAGCTTAGAATTCATTAGAATACTATGAAAAAATTAAGCCTACAAATCCCCTCACACTTAAGTATTACTTGTCCCTAAATAACTAAGAATTATATAGGCAAAATCCTTTATAACATTTATAAAAACATATAGCTTCACTTTGCTTGCAATGCCAATCACTTAAGTACTACAATAGACATACTAATTAAGGACTTTCTTAAAATAAATGAACTTACGTTAACTTGCTACTTTGAAAAGGAAACTCATTCATTTGTGGAAAGCTAGAAATAATAAGGCAATACTTTACTCAATAACCATTCTAACTACACTATCAACAAACATAACAATGATATAAAATATGTTGAATAATAATTATATTTAGTAATTAATAATGAGAAAATAAGCTTTACGCATATGAGATCATTAGGATTCATATCACATTAAGAGCATGCTTTTTCACTTTTGCTTTCTTTTTTTTCTTTCTTTCTCAAAGAGTTTATATGCCATTTTATGCAAATACAAAAGTGGGTAACGAATGCACCTAATTACTCAGCATACAACTTCATTTGAAATGTTTTACATACTCATACTTTCAATTCTTGTTTTACATGAAAATTGACATTAGTAATGAAGATTCCTGAAACATCCCTAAAATAATGAAGTAGATATTTTTTACTTTAATTATTCCTTAGTCATATCTCATAAAAACTACTTCATCAATATTAGTTAATAAGGCACAATAGCAATTTTTTTTTAATTAAGCTCATACAATTGCATTTATCCATAACTAGCTAAATTACTTACTTCAATATAGATGCAAATTATATTTCAAACAATCCTAAATTCATAAGTTATGCTTTACAACTTATTGACTAACTTAAAATTCATTTATCTTAAATCACCTTTTGTAGTTACTTATAGTGATTACCAAATGAAACCAAGTAAAGCCATTTATCTTTATAAAAATCACAAAAAATTTTGGTCTATTTAGCCTTGTGCATAGATCCAAGCATAATTATCATGATCCTCTCCCCACACTTAAATATGGCATTGTCCTTAATGACATGTATCCTAAAGCTTAAAAGATAAAAGAGATAATATGAAAAGAAATATTCCCCTCTCATCTTGGTGGAAAGTTGGTGTCCTCTAAACTCTCCAAATGCAATTGGCCTACTCTTTTAATTAACACTAAAGAAGACAAAAGAAGCAAGTACCCAACACAAGATTAAAAGAAAAAAAAGACATGAATTAATTAACATAAACATGAAAATGTAAATGAAAATCTAATTAAAACTTAAGCATTACACCATACGTCAAACAAAGTATTAAAACCAACATAAACAAACAACTAACTAGGTACCAAGAACATGCACCATACATTATAAAAGAAAACAACAAAAACATCCACACATCTCAAAGAAATTCAAATACATAATCCAAAGAAGAGAGCATAGATGAAATTATGAAGAATCTAAAGGTGATGGCAAATTTATGTTAGTATGTTCTCAATGTTGTCTCAACTTGAATTAGCATGTTCTCAATATTGTCTTAACTTGAAGTCTTGAAGCCTCTAAACTTTTGTTATCCTTATCAGTTTTTCATCTATAACATCCAAAAGATGAAGACCTTGTTGTCATGTCTCTTATCCTCCTCCACTTGCTTGCTCTCCTGATCGACTAAAAAGAGGTCTAAGAGGTGCTCCAATAGGCTCATCATCATGACTATACTCATCCTCTAAAGAATAATCTTTCCATTTTGTGCCCTACCATTATTTTCTATCTTTTTATCATTTTTGGCTTAGTTAACCTAAGCTCTCCCTATCTAGTTATGACTATCCCTATTTTTCCAAATGTAATAATCTCAAAGCTCCCTATGATAGGCAATGGCTTTTTATCAATTTATATAGATCAAAATTGGTCAAAAGTATTGTTAGGCTTAATTGGTACATGGATATTTGATAAGATTTGAGCTTGATTTAGTGTTGATCTATGTTTGAATTAAGTTATTTTGGATGATTTGATGTTATTTCTCACATTTAGATGTGTGTTTTAGAAAATTTAGAGCAAATTAGGATGAAAACAGGCAAGGATAGCAACTTTAGGGTCTAAGCTAGAAATTTAGAAGCATAAAGAACAAAGATGGTTGTCACGCAATTGACTAATTTCGTAAGCTACAACTCTAGGGAGGAATTTCTACTATCATGCTTGAGACTTTTGTTGCAGGCTGCAACCTGCATGTGATGTGACCTATTTTCCAACTATGTTTTATCACATCATGAAGAGTATTTATAACCAACCCCTAGGGTTTTCTAAAGAGAGGTAGGGAAAGCAAAAATAAGGGTTTTGAGAGAAGAAAATAAGGAGAAACAAACTTCAATACAAAATCAAGTGTAAGAGTTCAAGAGATCATTAGATCAAGAAAAAAGAAGAAGAGATGATCTATCAAAATAATTAAGAGATTTCATCTTTTATTCTCTTATTTCTTATTTCCCTTGTTAAAGAAAGTGATATTGTTTTTGGATTTTATCACGATTTTGTTAGTATGTTAGGTTAGATCTTTGATCTAAGGCCTTGATGTAGCCATAGATAATGATTGATTGATTTATGATTTGAATAACTATGTTGAGATTTTGTTCTTTTGCATGTTAATGATTCTTGATCTTGATGCTTGTAATTGTTTGATCACTAATTGAATGATTTGTGTTTCATTTATAGATTAAAAGATTATAAATTGAAATATACCTAAAATCATTTCCCTTAGGTTAATTGACGAGTAGAGATACCCATATAATCTATTACTATCACCTAAAGGATTATTAGAGCTAAAGGGTAATGCATTTCTATTTCATATCGAGAGATGGATATAAAGAAATGGTTGCAAGTTAAGTGACTACTTAAAAGAGAGCCTTAACTACTGGAGAGACAATCGATAGTTGCAACACTTAATTCGACATAACATTGAATGATTAATGATTTCATGATTTTTAATTGGTGAGATCAAGTGTCCTAGGTATTTTATTATAAAGTTTCCTTTCTCAATTGCTTTGCCTTCTTTCCATTGAGTTTTTAATTTAGTTTATTTTCTTTGTATTATTAGTTTACATAATATTTCAATTATTCAGTTTTTAGATAAAAATAGAATAATTATATTTCAATACTTATTGCCCTGTCTCTATGGGACAATATTTGTGCACACTTTATGTGTTAAATTACATTGATCATCATTCTGTTATAGTTATTTCGTAAAGTGGATTTATAATAGTTTAAAGGAAAGTGAACTTGGGTTTATTGATTGAATTAGCTTTAAACCACATTGTGAAATTTTATCAAACAAAGAAATTGAAGCCATTATTGGGGACACGGTGCTTTAATATTGAAAGTTTTGATTCAATTCTTAATCTGGAATTTTTCTTTTATTTCTATTTGATTTCAGGTGCAATCTTGCATGCAAAGGATAGGAAGTCTAGACCTAAAAGAGCAAGATCTTGAATCTTTTGATCCTAAAATTGAAAGAACTCTCAGAGCAAGTATAAAAAGATAAAGATTGGAAAAACATAATAGAAGGAATCCAATGGCAAACAATCAAGAGAATGAGAGGTCTATAAGGGTTTACGGTGTTCCACTATTTAATAAACCATAACCTAGAGTTACTAGATTAGCTGTCAATGCCAGCAACTTTGAAATCAAGCATGCAATCATATAGATGGTGTAAAATAATCAGTTTGGAGGTCTACCACATGAAGATCCACACATTCATAGAATAACTTCCTTACAGATTTGTGATACTTTCAAGTAAAATTGAGTTTTAGATGATGCTATCAAATTGAGATTGTTTTTCTTTTCACTTAGAGACAAAGGCAAGTCATGTGATGTCATTCATTGGCTCTAGGCTTAATCACCATATAGGATCAACTATCACAAACCTTCTTGAACAAGTTCTAACCTTTAGTGAAAATGACTAAATTGAGAAGGGACATCTTTTCTTTTGCTTAGATGGAAGGGGAGTCTTTATATGAGACTTAGGATTGATTTAAGGAGTTACTGAGAAAGTTTCCTTACCATGGTTTATCTAAATGACTCATTCTACAAACCTTCTATAATGGTTTGAGTCCTTCATTAAGAAGTTTTTTAAATGTTGTTGCAAGTGAAGCTCTTATGGCCAAAACAAAAGATACAAATTACCAATTACTTGATGCGATGGCTACAAACAATTACCATTGGCCAATCGAGATAGTTATGCTAAGAAAGGTAGTAGGAGTTATAGAGGTTGATCAACTAATAGTTATGGAAGCCCAAATTACCACCTTAGCCAAACAAATTAATACCATGAATTGAAAGGCTATCTCTTCCCCAATAATACAAATGACTTATTGTGAGCTTTATGGAAGAGGTGGTCATGTGAGCATTGATTGCCAAGTTGGCAATCCATTTAATTCTTTGAATGCCAAAAAAGTAATCTTTGTGGGGAATTTCAAAAATAGACAAGGCAATAATCCTTATTCCAATTCTTACAATCTTGGTTAAAGAAATCATACAAATTTTTCTTAGCGTTGAAATAATGTCTTGAGATCACAAGCACCCCCAGGTTTTGAAGCACAACAATAGCAGGACAAGAAATTAAGTTTGGAGGTCATGATGGAGAAATTTATCATCAAAACCAATGAGAAGATAGATGCTCAAGATGAGGGTTGAAGAGGTTAGATCCTAAAGTTGATCAAATTAGTAAACATCATTTTTCATCTATTCATGCATTAGAGGTACAAGTGGGATAGTTGGCAAATGTTATGTCATATAGGTAAGTGGGGAGTTTACCTTCCAATTCAGAGGTCAATGCTAAGAAGCATTTGAAAGCCATCACTTTGAGAAGTGGAAAAGAGGTGGACAATAGAGTTAATGAGCCTAAAAAGCAAGAAAAAGAAAAGAAGTAACACAAGTAGAGCCTAAGGAGGAATCGTATGGAGCAAAGGAGGAATAAGTTAATCATCTACTACTAATGGTTCAACCTTATGTGCCTCCCATTCCATTTCCTTAAAGATTAAAGAACCAAAAGAATGATAAAATAATAACGAATGATAAAAGAACTAAGGATTTTGTCAAATTCCTTGAAGTTATTAAGAAGATTCACATCAACATTCCATTCCTTGAAGCATTTGCTTAAAAGCCTTTTTATGTCAAGTTTCTCAAAGGCATAATTTCTGGTAAGAAAAGACTTGAGGAATGTGAAGTAGCGACCCCTAAGAAAGAATGTAGTGCCTTTTTGCAGAACAAACTTCCTCAAAGAGTCAAGGGTCCAGAGAGTTTTACTATATCTTATGAAATTGATGAATTAGAATTTGGTAAAGCTCTTTGTGATCTTTGGCTTGGTATTAATGTGATGCCATTATCTCTTTTTAGGGAATTAAAGATGAGAGAGCTCAAGGAAACGAGGATGTCTTTGCAACTAGTCGATAGATCAAAATAGGAATTATTGTGAACATTCTTATCAAAGTAGATAAGTTCATCTTCCCAACAAACTTTATGGTGCAAGACTTTAAAGCAGACTATGAGATACCATTCATCTTAAAGAGACCATTTTTTACTATAGGAAGAGCTTTTATTGATATAGAGCTAGGAAAATTAATCTTGAGAGTGGGGGATGAACAAGTAGAGTTTGATCTGTACAAAGCCAAGAAGACACCAATAATAGAAGAGATGTTTTAAAATAGATAATATTGAAGAGGAGAAAGAAAAAGAGAGAAAGGAGCAAAAAAAGTTAAAATTGGATGCAAATAAAAAGAAGTGGCATGACCAACAAGTGTTGGTTTTTAACTCACTTTTAAGGTTATTTCTCGAAAAATTGAAGTCTTAATGGTCGGGACCTTTTATGACAGTGAAAATTTATCCACATGGAGCGGCTAACATCAAAAATAAAAAAAGGAAAATTTTTTTAAGGTGAATGGACAATGTCTCAAACCCACTATGGACGGAACCAAAAAAGCATGAAGAAGTCTTTCATTTTACCATCACAACTGATTAAAGAAGGAGAAGGGTCAAATTATAAGACCTTAAAACAACACTTCTAAAGGGCAACCTAAGTTTTTAATTTTTCTTATAATTTGTTTAGTTTTTCTTTGATTAGTTAATGTTAGTTAAATTTATGAATTAAGTTCATTTTTTTAGTAGATTGCTATGCAGAAGATGGAAAAAAAAAGAAGGACATTCAAAATAAGCAAATTGAAGAAATTTGTCAAATAAAGATGGTGACAATTTCATTGGGTATTTAATGTACACTTTGTGTTATATTATTACTTGATGAAATTTTGCACTTAAACATGTGTGATTGTTTGCTAGAATGGTTCTCACTTTATTTCCATGTCAAATTAGTAATAAAGATTAAGTTAGTAGCCTTTTTGTTTGGTATAGGTATGCAGAAGATTCTAGATGTTATAGAATTCCATATTCCATAAGGATTAGAAGGGAAACATCACTTATAAATCAAGAAAGAAATAGCTTTTGTTGTATTCTTCATCTCTTGTAGCAATTGAAATACCCAAATAGATCCTCTCTAAGCCAAAGTGAAGGAAGAACAACTATTACCCCTCTTACCACCCAATTTTGAAGTTACATAAACACAAAATACCACCTCCACCCAAATCAACCATGACTATGAAACAAACAACCACTTTTTATTACTATCGTAGAGCCTTTTCAAAAGTCAATGAGTACCCATTTTCTCTCAAGCATATATTGGAGATTAAATGTATGACTAAGGGAATTCCAAACACCAGTGAGGTGGATGACTCTTTTTCTAGTGAAAAAAAAGGAAGGAATAGAGTTAGTAGAGATTTGTACTTCATCAAAAAAGGGAAGAGGGTGGCGACCTAAGGTAAAAAAAGGTAGAGGAAGACCAAGAAAGGAATAGTTGAGAGATTTATGTTCTTACTTTAGAATTAATCCATTAGATCTTAGTTTTCTAAGCTCTAGAACTTTGTATTTCCCTTTTCTTTTAATGTGTTTGGTTTTAATTTTGGAGTTTATTGATATTAAATAGGACTTTGTTGATGTTAATTTTCAAGTTTTTTATGTGTGTTTTGAGTTAATAAATGTTGATTTCATGTTTGAAGTTTGATTAGAAATTGATTATGTATAATGGAAGTCCCAATTTGATTAATTTTATCATTGCTTATGTGTTTGGAATGTGTTTGATGATATTATGCAATGGGGGGCATTAGTTTGCAAAAATTTAAAGGCATCAGAGGTGCCAACTATCGCGCTTGCTACTAGAATCTCAAGCTACAACTAGCACGAGCCAAGAGGCATCGACCAAGTCATAGGCTACAACTTGAGTCGTGGCTTACAACCCTATCATGTTCTGGATAGAACATGGCCCTATCGGGTATGCGACACAACACCCTCAAAAAGGGAGCTTTTGAGATATTCTTAAATGAATTTGAAATTTAAATCTTTCCTACCTAAAACATAACTTTTTTATTTATTTATAAATAGGCATTTTTCCTCCTTATTTTCACTCACACATTTATTCAAATACTCTTTCAAAGTTTGAAAGCAAGTATAAGTCTTTAGAGCATCAATTTTCTTTCCATCTTTTAGTTATTGTCTTGCTTATTTACTTTTTCATAACCAGCACCACCATCACCACATTCAACATCCTTCACCACTTCAAGAGCATCTTCATCAAGGAAAAAGGGGAAATGGCTACAAAGAGGTATAAGGGACATCTCATCAAAGAACAATTCTCCCTTCCCCATTTACAATGATAAAAAAAGGTATGAAATTCCTTTCTCTTAATTCAAAGGTATATGTTACATGCAAATTTTTAGATGAATAAACTTTGGTGCAACTAAAAGTCATGGATGGGATGAAAGATCTTTTAGGAAGGTTAGGTTGGGTCAATTTTGCATTCACACCACTCATATCTTACAAAAGACTCAATCTAGAGTTCTTTTCAACACTTTACTTTGAGAATAAGCATGAGACATCTCTAATTTTTAGACTTTTTGGTAAGCAATATACCATTGATCAAAACACTATGAGAGATGCCCTTGGTTTCTATAAGGGAGGCATGAGTGATCACCCTAGAAACTTTAAGCTAAGAGCATTTTAGGAAACTATTTTTGGACTTGAGCACTTGAACTACCATCAAGCTTCAAGTGAGGCTGTAAAAGATGGTTGTTTGATGATTCTTCATAAATTCATGGCTTTTGCTATCTTTGGAAAGCAAAAGTCAGCGAAAGTCTCTAAACGAGAGCTTTTTTCCATATGGTATTCACAAAATAAGTTAAGTCTTTAGTAATCATTATATTTTTCAACAATTGATGAACATAACCAAATATCCTAGTAAGTAATAGGATTGGGGCATATAGTCATAATTCAATAATGCATTTGTATGGTTTGATCTTAGCCAAATGGATAAAGAAAATGTGCCTATCATATGGATTTTAGATCTTATTACATTAAAGAGGATGAGAATTGTAATATGCAATTTAGATTACCAAAATTCATAAAACCAAAGAATCCAAGAGAAGAAAAAAGTGAAGAAAAGGAGGAAGACATTCTGATAATTCCACTTCTTAACACTTTCTTACAAAAAAGAGGACCTAGTGCAACTCAAGAGGGGCCACAAAACCTAGTTCTTCAAAGGGTACATACCATAAATACTAGATTGGCAAGGATGGAGAGGGTGTAAAAGCACTAAGACTACATGATAAGGTAATATTTTGTAAGAACTAAATTGATTTGCCTTCTCCAACTGATGCACCATGTCTTGGAGTTGCTCCTTTGGTTTTTATCATCATTGATGTCATGTTCATTTATGATGTAGTATATTTGCTTTCTTATTTGTTTTTATGGTTGATATTTGAGTGTTGTAAACTACCTGTGCATGATTATAATTAGATTACATTTGCATGAGCAATGTATGGATGCATAAGTGTAATGGGATTTTCTTTTGCATGATTTTTGTTTAGTTAGTTTTTGTTCTATTTTTATTTTATCTTAGTTTGGCTACTTGATCTCTCTCTTTTTTTTTTTTTTCTTAAGTGTTAATAAGAATGTATGCTACAAGCATGAAGTAATTTGGATACAATCAACCTTCCATCAAGATAAAAGGAGAGTATTCTTACCATTCTTTTTTTTATGTTATATAATGCATGTCATTGAGGACAATGCCATACATAAGTGGGGTGGGGGGAGGGGAAGGATTATGATCTTATGCTTAGACCTATAGAACGCTTGCACCTATATACAAGTCTAAATGGACTTTTTTTTTTTTGTAATTTTTGCAAAAATATGTAGCTAAGTTAAGCTTTATTTGGCAATCACTATAAGTAGCTATAAAAGAGATAACATGCTTAGGATGAATTTAAGATAAATGAATTTTGAGTTAGTTACTAAATTAATGAGTGTAACTTATAAATTTAAGATAGCTAAAATGCAATGAGATTATGTTTTACATGTACATTGAAACAAGTAATTTGGTTAGCTATGAATATATATAATTGCACAAGCTTAAATGAAAATGAATGCTATTGTTTTTTGTTAATTAGAAATGATGAAGTAGTTTAAGAGCTATGATTTAGGAATGATCAAAATAAATTCAAAAGAAAGAGGCCTATTGACTCCACTAGTTTTGGGATGCTTAGTAACCAGTAACCTTCATAACCATTGTAGATTTTCACATAAAATGTTTAAAAGCATGAGTATACAAAATAATTCAAATGAAATTATATGTTGAGTAACTAGGTGTATTCATACCAATGTTTGTATTTGCATAAAAAAACATATTAACACTTTGAAAAGAAAAGAAAGAAATATAAAAAATAATAATATGCTAAAAAGAAAGGTGAATCCTAATGATCTCATATGCTTAAAGCTATTCTTCTCATTGTTAATTAGTAAAGGCAATGGTGATCTAACTTGTTTTACATCATGATTATGCCTATTGATGGTCTAGTTGGAGGATTATTGAGATCTATGTATAAAATATGATTTTGTCACTTATAATTATCCATGAATGAGCGAGCTTGCTTTTCAAGGTAGTAATCTAACCTAAGTTCATTTGCTTGAATGAGTTCTTGTTTGGTATATCTTTTATGATGCCTAAGTGATTACTATAACAAGCATGATTTGGTTTTATATGTTTTGTAAAAGTTAAGAAATTTTGACTATTTATTCTTTGTTACTTTAGAATAAGTAATAGTTCAAGTGTGAGAGAATTTGTTAGACTTAATTTATACATAGATATTTGTTGAGATTTAAGCATAATTTGGTGTTGCTCTATGTCTAAATGAAGTTATTTTGAATGATCTGGTGTTATTTCTCACATATGGATGCTTTATAGGTGTTTTAGCAAGTTTGGAGTGAACATTTGGACACATGAAGAATAAATATGGCTAACGCGCCCACGACTAATGTCACAAGTTGCAACCCAAGGGAGGAATTTTCACTATCGTGCTTACAACTTGGACATGATATGACCTAGTTTTTTACCTACATTTTTGCACTTCTTGAGGAGTATTTCAAGCCAATCCCTAAGGTTTTCTAAATAGAGGTGGGAAAAGCAAAAAGAATGGTTTTTTAAAGAAGAAAATAAGGAGAAACAAGGTTTAATACAAAGATCAAGTGTAAGAGTTATGGGATCAAGGAAGAAGAAGAAGAAGAGAAGTTGTATTAATGTAATTGAAAGATTTCATCTTTTCTTCTCTTATTTATTATTTCCTTTGTTAAAGATGATGTTATGCTTTTGGATTTATCTTATTTTGCTTATATGTTAGACAAGATCTTTGATGTAGGACCTTGATGTATATGTTGAGATTTTATTCTTTTGTAAGTAAATGATTCTTAATCTTAATACTTGTAGTTGTTTGATCACTAATTACATGATTTGTATATCATTTATAGATCGAGAGATTGTAAATTGAAATATACCTATAATCATTTTTGTTATGCTAATTGATGAGTAGAGATACCCACTTAACCTATTGCTATCACTTAAAGGATTGTTAAAGCTAATAGGGTAATGCATTTCTATTTTATATTAAAAGATGGATTTAGAGAAATTGCTACAAGTTAAGTGACCACTTAAGAAAGAGAGCCTTAACTACTAGAGAGATAATCGATAATTATAACCATTAATCCAACATAGTCTTGAATGATTAATGATTTTATGTTTTCAATTAGTGAGATCAAGAGTCTTAGGTGTTTTATTATAAGATTTTCTTTTTTAATTGTTTTTGTCTTCTTGCCATTGAATTTTTAGTTTAGTTTATTTTCTTTGCATTAGTAGTTTAGATAATATTTCAATTATTTAATTTTCAGATGAAAATATAATCATTATATTTCAAATTTATTGCCCTGTCTCTATAGGATGGTATTCACACACACCTTATGCATTATATTAGTTTGATCATCGTCCTCTTACGATTATTTTGCAAAGTGGGTTTAAAGAATAGTTTGAAGGAGAGAAGATATTAAGTGAGCTTAGATTTATTGATTGATTTAGCTTTAAACCACATTGTGAAATTTGATCAACCAAGCATATCCAAGCGTGTGATAATATGTCTCAATCCTATTACTTGCCTAAATGTTTCACCACACTCATCAAGTTTTGGAAAAGATGATAGTTTGTCAAAACTTTCATTTCATTCTCAACACACCATAAAAACAATAGCTCTTGTCTTGATACCTTGAAGGCTTTTTGCTTCCTAAGAGTGGAGAAGGACATGAACTTATAGAAAAGCATATACCATTTATCTTTAATGGCTCTACTACAGTCTTGGTGACAGTTCAAGGTGGAGATGCTTGAAAGTGAGTACCAATAAGCAGTAACATTAAAGTCTCAAGGTAATCACACATCCCACCTTTTTAAAACCTAAAGGCCTCTCTTATAGCATTTTAATTGATCATATGTTCCCTTATAAAAATCCTAAAGGCCAAGATAAACTCAATAGGATCATCAAAATGTAAATAGTGAAAAACTTAAGGTTAAGCCTTTTGTAAGTTTAAAGTAGTGTGAAAGCAAGTTGGGTTCAATCTAATCTCTCTAAAATCCCTTTAACCCTTTCATCAATCCCCAATTGAATAAGAATGGGCTCATCCAAAAATCTATAAGGAATATGAACTCTAAATTTAAGTGAAAGAAACCTTTCACCTTCTTTTTCATTCATGCTTGGGAGAAAAGTGTTATATGTTGAAGTTAAGTCCCTCCTTGCACTGTTGGTTTGCTTCTCCTTTATTCTTGATGATGAAGCTTTTGAGCCATGATCTTGATATAAAATTGAAGTTGAGAGGTAGAAGAACAAAAGAGAGTTGTAAATTGGCTATTGGAAGAAGAAAAAATGAAGAAAAGAATTCTAATGGGACTAAAACTTTGAAGGTTGTTTATTATAGAGTTGTATGGAAAATATGGGAGCAAGAGTAGAAATTGGATAAGGATGTTTAAAATTCAAATTTACCTCATTTCCCTTAAAGTTTTCCTTTTTTTTTTCCCCTTTAAGAGTCACTATTGGCACAACTTGTGACATGTGTCGCAAGTTGCAACAATTGCAATTTCAAAGGAAAAAGGGAAAACTTTAGGGGAAATGAGGTGAATTTAAATTTCAGTCAATATGGCTCATCCCTCATGTGTGCGTCATGGCTTATGATGTTTGTCTTAGTCATGACAGTGCAAACAACTTGGTTGTGTCAGTTCTACCACAACATGTGACTTTTATCATGAGTGTGATAGAGTGCAATTGGTCTTTTGCTATCTTTGTGTGATTTTCTTCCTTTTTTGACCAATTAAGTCGACCACATTTGAAACACCATAACAATGATGAAAAACATAAAACTAGACCTTTATTAACTTTAATTTTCATATAAAAGTGAAATAACATCAAAAGAAACAACATTACACTTGTAACTAACACATTAATCACTAGAAACAAAGAAAAATTCCAACATCTAAAAGTCTAAATCCAATTCCTATAAGATTAAATCCAAACCTAAAAACAATTTCCTAAAATATCCTACTTTTGCTTCTTCCTTGGCCTGCCCTTTTTCTTTGTTTGTTTCAAAAGGTCTACCCTTTCCTCTCTTGGATACCAATTTTGGGTTTGCTTCCTCTTTCTCCTTTTCTTCCTCACTTGATGTTTTTTCAATCTCTACTCCTTTTTTAGTTGTTATGTTCCTATTATCTATTGGCATAATATCCTCAATAGAAAATGTGTGTTCATTTTTCCTTGAAAAGGCTTTACGGTAAACATAAAATGGTGTAGCTTGTTGAGGGGGGGGAGAGTTTTCTTGGGAGGAGGAGGAATTCTAAGTTTTAACATCATAAGAGGTGGTAGTGGATTGGATGGGGAAGGCTTCTTTTTTACCTTAGGTTGATTGGGATTCTTGTTTTTTTCTTCTAAAATTGCTACTTAAGATTCTAATTATAATAAGACATGTAAATTTGTTATATATATAGGCAAAGTTATCCCATCCTAATCCCAGTGGGAATAGTAAAACCAAATCCTAATGGGTTTTGCATATTTAGAGCTTTTAGAACTAATCCTACATGGAAATACTAAAACAAAAACTACCTAAACTTTGTCGAATTTACTATTTTGACATGGAAATCATTTGAAGACAAATCTAACAATTATTGACAACATTTTTAATGAAACATCTAAGCAAGTAATAACTAATCATTAAATACATAATCAATTACCAAATGAAATGGTTACCACCCTGCTAGAAATTTTCTCAAGTTGAATGGCTTTAGTCATCTTCATTTTCTTACCTTTTTCTTCATAGCATACCTAATCAAAGATATAAAACTTTATTCAAGATTAAAAGAAAAACTACTAAAGTAAATAAAAATAAATAAGCTAGCAAAGAAAAGATAAAACTTGGGTTTCCTCCTAAGAGCGTTATTTTAAGGTCTTATAGCTTGACCATTCTCATACTTATTCGGGTGTAATGGTGAAATGAAGAACCTATTCATTTTTCTTTGACTCTGCCTTAAAGTAATGCTTGAGACATTGTCCATTCACCTTAAAATTTTCTTATTTGTGATTTTTTATGTCTACAACTTCATGGAAATAAACTTTCACCACTGTAGATGGTTTCAAACATTTGGATTTTAATTTTCTTGGAAACAGTTTCAAATGAGAGTTAAAGAGTAACACTTACTAGCCTTCTTAAAAATTGCGATGAATGATGTGCTTGTCATGCCATCTCTGTCTTCTTTTTATAAAACATGACATTCTCATATGAGTTCAATCTTGGCTCTTCTAACTCATTAACTTGAAGTGGCGTCTTTCTAACTCATTAAGTTATAGTAGCCACTTTTCTTCTGCATCTGTTAAATCAAAGCTGAGCTTCAGCTTTTCTAATTCTTGTTCCCCTAACTCTTCATCAATCCTATCTATCTTCCAACAATTCTCTTCCACCATTAGTCTCTTCATGGCTTTGTATACCTCAAACTCTACTTGTTCATAAATTTGATACATTTATAAATATTATTTAAAATAATATTTGATTTTTATTATAAACTAATTTTATGAATAATATTTTTTAAAACATTATAAAGAATATTTTAATCCATAAATATTGTAAAGAATATTTTATATCAACAAATTATATGTATAATAAAAGATAAAAATAGTAAAAAAAATAGAGTAACATAAATATAATTTACCTACGGATTGAAATCTGAAAGTAAATTTAACACATTTACAAATATTATTCAAAATAATATTTAATTTTTATTACAAAATAATTTTATGAATAAAATTTCTAAATATTGTAAATAATATTTTTATAATAATATCAAGATATGTATAATAATTATAAAAAGTAGAAAAAAAAAAAGAGAGTCATATAAATATAATTCACCTACGGAGTTAATTTCGTAGGTAAATTAAATCCATTTATAAGCATTGTTCAAAAAAATGTTTGCTTTTTATTACAAAACGATTTTATAAATAGTACAATAAAAAATTTAATACGTGATATCAATAACTTATATGTATAATACTCCTTCTATTTCAAATTAGATGTTATTTTAGAAAAAAAAATGTTATTTCATAATACTTGACGTTTTACAATTTTCATAAATATTAATTAATTTTTTCTAACTCTACTTTTTCACTCTTTCATAATAATTGTTTTTTTTTTTTTGGTTGAGTGTAAATATTAATTAATTTTTTTCAACTCTACCATTTTTCTCTTTCATAATAATTATTTCTTTGTAAAGTGTATAATAATTTATGAAAATAATTAATTAGAGATAATATAATCTTTTACTTGACTGAAAAGATGTATAAGAAGCGTGAAAGATGGGCTGAAGCATTTTTTGTAGGAAAGTTCTAGGCTGGGATGTGAAGCGCACAACATTGTGAAGGTATGCATGCATACTTGAATCATTTCCTACAAACTCGTCTTAAGTTATATGATCTTGTACAACAATATGATTGTGGTCTTCGAAGAATGAGATATCGTGAAATGAAAAGTGACTGATAGTTTCAGCATCGAAACTGTTATGCAAACTCATCTCATTAGTATTGAGCAACATGCTAATAGTGTATACAAGTAAAGTATTCTTTAAGGTGCGCAAGGAATTAAAAAATGAGTCATTATTCAATGTTGTACATTGTGATGAACAATCAGAAAGGAATGTGTATCTTTTGACTAAATTTTCAAAGCCAAACATGAGATGGACTGTAGTTTATTATCCAGTGATTAAAGTTATTACTTGCTCTTGTCAACTTTGGGAGTCCAAGGATATTCCATGCTATCACATATTTTGCTTCATGAAATATAAAGACTTGGTGACTATTCCACCAACTTTGATTCTTGAGCGTTGGACTAAGGAAGCAAGAGCGTTCCATCAAAGAATGTCATTCTATCCTAAAGATGCCCCAAATGTTACTTCAATGGTTCGGTGCGGTTCTCTAAATAGTTATTGTGCCAAGCTATGTTATTATGCATCAAGGACGAATGATGGTTTTACGATGGCAAAAAGGGAGTTAGAGAATTTAACTTCTATGGTTGAAGAACTTTGGAAAATCAATCAAAAACCTAATGCACCTTTACATCCTAAAAAGTATGTCGATATTAATGCCATCAAAGACCGTCATTTTGTAAAGACGAAAGGTTGTAAAAGCCATAAATCTGAAATGATAAGGCTAAAAGACATTGTGGGCATTGCAAGGATGTGGGACACACGAAGCGCTCATGTCCACAATTAGTTAGATCCAATGACACTGGAATTATTGGGAATTCCAAGAAGCAAGATGAAAATGACAATGCTCGAAAGCCAAAAAGAGATAAGGTTGCTTACAACTAATGCAGGGGGAACGACAACTACTTACCAAGCATACCTTACCTTTTTTCATCGTACTGTATATTGTTCCTCTTTTTTTTTTTTTTTTTCATGTTCTAATGGTTTAGTGGTTTTGGCACCAAGCTGGATTTGATTTTGTGTTATGATTCACAAAAACTTAGTTTTGAAGACATAAAAGATGTCATTGATATATAGGACAAGAAATTGAGATGGACTTTGCAGTCCATCGCTTACTAAAAAGTCCTTATCATGCAAAATGTGTGTGATTTTGTTAATTGCTGCTTAGAACAATAGAGGCCTTTATCCTTGCAAAGATTTATATTCTTTTCAGGTTGATCAAATATTTGAGAAAAAGGGTTTATCTCTCAGTGGTAACTAATTTTTTTTTTAAAAAATATTTTTCATAGTTTTAAGTTAGATTGTTATTTTGTAATAGTTGTCTATGTCACTAATGTTCCTAATTGTAATTGTTGTACACGAAGTGTTGATGACTTTGGCATACTTTAGATGTTGTTCTGAATGCACAATTCTTGGCCCAGATTGCAGTTTTTACTGCAATACCCATGATAATAGGCTTTATGCTTGAACTGGGATTGCTGAAGGATAGTCTGTGCAATATATTTTTCTCAGATTAATTTCTTTTCAAGGCACTTAAGTGTCTTTCATTATGCGAATGTTCTCTTGTTTTTTTATTTAGGGTATGTTTGCTTTAGTTAAAGCTATGATTGATACATTCATTTGTAAATTGATTGACATGATTTATTGTTGAGCATATTTATCCAATCGATTTATTGCCCCAACGTAATAATTTCTACGTAATTGCAAGCTGTTTTTAGCTTTATTACAATGCAATTGCAGTTGTGTTCAGTCTTCCTCACATTTTCTTTGGGAACTAGGACTTATATTATTTTGGACGTATTATTCTCCATGGGGTAGCAAAGGTATGCATCCCTCTCTCACATAATTTATTGAAAAAATCATGCTTTATTTGTTTTGCAAAATGATATTGTTCTTAAATTTTCACCAACAGTACAAAGCAACTGGTAGAGGCTTTGTATTCTGTCACATCAAATTTGCTGAAAATTACTGGCTGTTCGTGAATGCTGAATTTTTATTTGTTTCATTTTGTTAAAGCATATGTAATGACTGAATTTTATTTATTTTTTTATTTGTCTAACCCCTGTCATTGCCCTGAGTTCTGTTATTTATTATTTGTTTCTAAATTGGGACTAGTGTTACATATATATCAAAGGTCTCAAAATGACAAGGTCATTTGCTTTGAATTCTTCCAAATTGTTTCTTCACGTTTGAAGCGGCACTGTTGCTTATAGTTTACATTACATATAGGTACACAAATGGAGTTACCACATCCTTTGTTCTGTTGACTCTTAGCAGCTGGTTTCTTGTTATCTCATGGCTTTTTGTTCCTTACATATTTTGTCCCTCAGGTTTTGAGTGGCCATAGTAAGTTTCTTTTTTTGTTTTCATCATTTGTTATTGAGCTTTTAATTGGAAGTGGTTGTGTTTATGCCTTCAAAAAAAACCTTTTCTTTTTTTGTGTGTAAGAACTGTCTTCTATACAAAGGCGGAGTAGGAGTGAAAGAAGATGACAGCTGAAGATTTTGATGATTGGACCAGCTGGCTTCTATACAAAGGCGGAGTAGGAGCGAAAGGAGATGACAGCTGGGAATCATGGTGGAATGAGGAACAAGTGCTTCTTCTATCCTACTGTCATGATGGGTTTTTTTAAAAAAATTTAGAAAGTCAATTTGATATTTTTTTTGATAGAAATGAATAATTTCATGACATTTATACCTTTTTTGGCTTGCCATCCATGTGCATTTTAAGTAAGCTTGGTCCGTACATTAGATCAAGAAAAGCTTAACTCTTCTATGTCATAAATTTTTTTTTTTTTTTGTAGCTGGCTGTATCGTCACCTCTAACATATTTTATACAACTTATGTAAGTGTAGAAACTAATTGCTTACAATAATCTAGAAGGAGATCCTGGTTTAGAAGGCGATAAAAATGTCCCTCTCTTTACTAACATTCTTAACATGGTTTGCAATTGTATTGATAATTCATCACCTGACAGGTATGCATATGTGAATGTTTTTATCTCTTTCATATATACAACTTATTGATATGTATTTCAACTTTTGATGATTGCCTGCAGTACAATTTTGCAAGTGTTAAATGTACTTCTGACAGCAGTGGCATCCATAAAATTCAGAGGTACTTTTCTAAGTGAAATAAAATTAACTTTTTCTAATATTATTTTATTTGGTTACTAAAGGAATTTGCTTCTACCTTTACTTCGAGTGGATGTATATATTCCTATGCTTTGGGCATTGCGGAGAAGTGGTTGTGAATGATAGGTTTGGGTGATATGCCAGTATGAGCTTTATGATGCAGTGGTATTGGATTAGCCAGGATTTTAAGTTGAATTGATGATGGATGTGTTTGGTGATTGGGATTTGAATCCAGTTGGTAAATGATGAATTTTGGTGAACAAAATTTTATGAACTGAAAGAAACTAGGTTACAGTAATGCATTTGATAGCTGAGGTATTTGGGGTTTAAAATGTGTGGATGGTTATTAAAGGAGAAAATGCTGGTAAGTAGGTCTTTAAGGTTTCAAAAACCTTAGGATTTCTTTGATGGTGTAAATGAAGCAAGATACCGAGACTTCTTGTGCCTAGCTTGAGTGAAGAATTCCGTGATAATCTACTTTAGTAATTCTTGTACAACAGGCATGTCTATATTAAAATCAAGTTATTTAGTGAGGCTAGTTAATCTCGTTCACTGTTCTGCTATATTGCAGTTAAATCGAAAGCCAGTTAAGGGCATAAAGTATCTGATATCAAATAAGGTGGTGGAAAATAATCCTGCTTCAATTACCCCATTTTTACGAAATAGTCCCAATTTGGACAAGGTGGACTTCTTATTTTCCCTAATGTTGGTGTCTTTTATTGATTTGGATTTTGGTAACCATGATGAGTTTTGCAGGCTATGATTAGTGATTATTTGGGTCAACATGAGGAGTTTCCCCTTGCCGTCATGCATACTTGTATGGATTCCTTGAAGTTTTCGGGAATGAAGTTTGACACAGCGGTCCATGAGTTTTTTAAAGGGTTCCGACTTCCTGGAGAAGCTCAAATGATTGACCGTATAATGGAAAAGTTTGCAGAAAGATGATGGAAGTTGAGCATGCGGGTGATGTGTAGCGTTTCTGTGTAACTGCACAATATTCGTCCTACCATTCATACAATGAATTTTGTTTCTTTAGTTATTCTAAACCATGTAGCATTTCATAGGCATGGCATTGTCTGTTCCAATCTCAAGTCTCGCTTACTTCAATGGATGCTCAACTCCCCAAGCTTTCTCCTAGTTGAAGTCGCATTCCTTGCCACAATTTAACTATGCCAGCCACATTCTCTATTTAAAAATAATATTATTAACAAGTAACTTTTCTTGATGAACCACAAATTATAAGAATTATTGTACTATAACTTCTTTGAATAATAACTAAAGTTCGTGATAATCAAATACTGATAAATTCAATAATAAGGGCTGGTTTTTTCATTTGAAAAATAAGGGGTGGGGTTTATCCCATTATATCATAGACTTGCAAATATGATAAAACCTTAAAAAAAAAAAAAAACTATGTAAAAATGATTTTAAAATCACACACTCATATAACACATGTTAGATTCCTACAAAAATTTTTAAATCTAATAAACTTTCTTTGAATAAAATAAATGACAATAGCCTGAAGGATTCGATTGAGGAAAAAGAAAATTAAAAAAAAAAAATTCATACCTATCATTGTAGTGTCTTGGAGAAAACAAAGTCATTACAAAAATATCAGCAAAAGCAAATTTTGTTGTAGTGTGAAGTGATAATATCATAATATTTATATAAATTAATTAAAAAATAATCATATAATTTTTTTATTGTATCATGGATATTCAGAGAGTCGTTGTGTTGTACACAAATTTGTTACTCTTGTTCATGGATTTAAACAAGATATGATCAAATCCATTAGAGAACTTAATTTTGGTGGTCTTTTGTTTCTGAAAATTACAAATTTAAGGCTCAATTTGATTGAAGATCTTATTAAGAGATTTGATGTAGTGAAATGTGAACTTTTTGTGCATGGTGAGAAGCTGAAAATAACTTCTGATGATGCGGAACAAGTTTTAGGTTTGCCTTCTAAGGGTTCAGATGTAGATGATAGTATAGGTCCTTGCAATGTTGATGTTTTCACAAGGTATAATTTACCCAAGAGTATGATTAATATCAGATACTTGTTTAAAGAATTACAAGTATTACCAGGAGATGAGGAATTTCAAGCTAAGTTTTTGCTTTATGTCATTTGTACTATTCCTGCAGCTACCACAGGTACAAATGTTCATATTTGGTACCTTGGTCTTTTAATGATCTATTCTGCAATTCGAAATATGAATTGGGCTAAATACACCTTGCAATGTCTTGTAAGCGGGATTCAAAAATTTCATGAAGCATAATTTGAAGCTGGTAAATGTAGACGTATAACTGGTTGTGTGTTAACTCTACAGGTATTATTTTAATTTCTCATGTAGTCATTTAAGTTATTGTCATTTATGATTTTTATCTACTAATTGTACCTTTTTGGATGTTTAGATTTTTTTATTTGGAGCGTATCTCAATTGGTTTTCAAAATCCACATATGAGTAGGCAAGAAAGGCCTTACTTACAAAATTGGGATAACAAGTCAGTAAAACAAATGTTGAAAAACATCAAGCATAATGTTGATGATAAGAGGTTATCAATTTTTTTATTTGTTATTTATATAATACATGATATTTACATTATCATTGATTTCATTACATTTCTTCTTATTTTAATTTTTGATTAACATGTCTTCTTTCAGGTGATGTGATCAAAGAAGGGTGTCAATGAAGCAAATATAGTGAGTTCATTCCATAATATTTAAATTTATTGTTCATTGTTTATATATATATATATGGAATAGATTGTGGCTAAATGTGAAAATAGGCATAGCAAGAAGTGACATAACTAAAAATTACGTGCAAAACTTATATCTTTCATGCTAAGGATAGCCACTTTTATCCACACCTGAAGTTGAAAAGCTATAAACTTTTTGTCATAAAGATGGTAAACTTGTAGCAAAAGATACATTATTTTAGTCATGAAAAATCATTTGTATAGCATTTACTTGTAGTGACAAATCCATATAACAAATACCTAATGAAATTTTTTCTGAATTAATATTGATTCATTTATAAATCATGTGACCTTGCAACAAAAGAAATATACAAATAAAGAATAAGAATTTGATAAGAGCCCAATTAGAGAAAATTTTGTATAAATAAAAAATGAAATGAGACACTAAGTAAACCATTAGGTAGAATACTGAAAATTTTGGGCAATTAAAGGATTACAAATCATAATCTTTGTCATTGAGACCATTTTTGAAGTCATAACTAACTACCATAAGTTTATTTCTATAGCTATTATTATATATTAGCCTTTTTTTTATTCATGTAGCTATCATTGGTAGCTATATATGTATTTTAAATTTATTTTTTGCATATTTGTATTTATAATTTTTAGGATGTGGTGACTGTGATAAATAAGTTAAGAGCTGACATGATGACATTTAAAAAAGAAGTTATGTTAGTAATAAAGAATTTATCAAATGACAATGCGAGCACTAAGACGGATAACATATATCTATAATTCACATTATATTCATATGTACTAATTTTCTATATGTTTGGTGAATATTATTTAGGATGTGAAGGCTGAGATGGAAATCCCAAAACATGATATTATGTATTGGAAAAAAGAAATCCTCTAAGCATTAGAGAGAAACAAATGAAAATATGGGTGATCTTTTAGTGAAATCACAGAATTTATTTAATGAGATAACAACATTAAAAAATTCTACGTATAATGAAATGACATCCATAAAGAATATGGTCAATGACATTTATGAGAAGCAGAGAACTTTTGAAGAGCCACAAGAACATAAATCAAAACATAAAGTGTCCTTAGAGGTTGATGAGACTCTTCATTTTCTGGACCATAAATGTTTGGATCAAAATAATATAAAATCTCCAGAGCAAGTACTCAACGATGAACCTGATGAAAAGGAAATTAAGGAAATACATAAGTTTCCAGTTAAGGATTTGGTGGATAATACTTGTTCTGTGGGAGCTAAGCAACCTAAAAGTGTGCTAAAGATAACAGAGAGAAAACGAGTACAATGTCAGGTATGCAATAAAATTTGTATAGCTTTTATTTTACCAAATATCATAATTATATTTTTGATTTATGCATTAAATTAAAACGCTAATTAGTTGTTTATTTGCTAGGCACAAGCTCCTGCCCAATCATATAGTGTTTGTTCTACTATTAACTTAACGCCTAAACATCCATCTTCTATCACTAACTGAGAAAATTTACACAAAACATCAGAATCGAAACCCAGTAGAGAGCTCGAAGATCACCTTTTAAGGAAGTTGATAGTGGTAAAAAGACAAGATTGATAATTACTTCACCCAAGGTATGTGTGAATTATTTTAAAGCAACAAATTAAACATTATATACACAAATATATCTACAATATTTATACTAATCATTAATATTCATATATGTAGCTAATTAATGCGCCATTTGAAAATTGGGTACCTAAAATGGGACTAGATGATCCAACTAAAGAAATTTTTACAGTGATTTTTGAGAAATCATATTTGACATAGTAAAGTTATTTTTAATTGAAATTTTATTCATTAATAACAAACTAAATAATTTTTTTTTTTTTTACAATCATTAAGGTTCATTGTCTGTCATATTGGTTTTGAATCTGCAACCCACACAACATTTCAGTCATTGAAGCCGAAAGAATGAGTTTCATAGGTAATACTTACTTAATTTCATTTCTTAAAAATACTTCAATGAATTAGTAGATAATGCCATTGATATTGACATATAATCTTAGGTTATAAATGTGATGGTAAATGCACTTATCATTGCGGAAAATATGAGAGACAGCACTCAAAGGAATTGGTTTCTGCCTACATATTTCTTAGTATGTCTTCCATCATTATGTTACAATTATAATTATTATTTATAATTTGATCATATTTGTATCTTTTTATTGAAACTTTATAATTATAATCTTTGCAGCAAAAAGTTTTGCAAGAGAATCGCCTTACATTACAAAATTTTACTAAGCATTATAGGCATACAGAAATTTACATGACAAATGTGAAAGATTGTGAGAGAGTAATTTATCTGAACTTTTTGTTATCTTTTATATTCTTTATATAAAGAGTGAAATCACCTTAATTTTCTTTAGCATTACTAATACTATTTATCTAACCATGGAACAATAGATTTTCATCCCTATAAATGATGGTGGTGAGCATTTGTATTTATTAGTGCTCAACATGAAGGAGAGTCCAGCATTGATATTGGATAGTCTTCAACAAAAAGACAATTTATTGAGGGAAGAAAGTGTGAACAAATCGGTATTTTTTCCTCCTTTGTTTATATGACACATAGACAAATAATGTAAACTTTGCGTATAAATATATTTTTAATTTTTTTACAGTTACATTTTCTCGATGAACTATTTGCATTCTCTCAATTCCATGTTTATGAGCATTCCTCATATCCCATAATTAGTAGCTTTCATGTGGTCACGTTGGAGGTATATCAACAATTAAACGCGTAAGTATTTGGTAAACTTTTATTTTATTAAAGATAATATTTGAATATTTTATACTTTATTTTTTAACATATATTTTTAATTTATAGGGTTGATTGTGGTGTATGTGTCTCACATTACCTAAGAAATTTCTTCACGATATGCAAGATAGGATATTGTACCATTAATTCTTTTTCTATTAATGATTGATTATATAAATAATTATTCAATATATTTGTATTTACATTAATAATGTTGTATTTTATTTCACACAGATTTCTCAAAGTGTGTCCGACGACACTCGTTTTGAAATTTTATGTTGGCTTATTCTGCACAAAATAATACAAAAAAAGACAAAATGATATAAGAGGCTGTCAAGCACAAACAAAAGAAAAAGGGAAAATATCATTTACTTGATTAGAACAATTCAATCGAATAATTCATTATAAGATTGTTAATAGCATTTGTTTTACATTAGAGTTCAATTTTCTTTGATATGGTCATATCTCTTACTTTAGGTTAATTATGGTTTACATATTAATTAGGTTGTAACTTCTTTTAGTTATCGAATTCTAACTTTTAATATGTACTTTTTAATATTTTGTTTTGTTCTATAGACTTTTTAAGAAAATTCTAATATATTTAACGGATTTTCAATAATCGAATAATTTTACTAAAGTTTTATATTTATAAATATATTTCAGCATAAAGTTTCGACTATTTAAATTTTTATTTCAATTAATAATATTTAATTATTTGAAAATAAAAAATAGCTATCAACTCCAATTCAAAATTAGTTAAAAATAATTTTATTAGTAAAATAAACTATATCACTACTTTAACAATAAGAAATTTTTATGTTTTATATTATATTAAATAAAATAATTTTTACTTTATATTTTTATCTCCATTTTCTTGAAAATAAAGGCAAAAAGGAAATAATAATAATAATAAAATGAAATATATATATATATATATATATATATATATATATATATATATATATATATATATATATATATATATATATATATATATATTTGAGTAAATTATGAGATATATATAAGAATTGATAAAAAAAGAATATCATAATAAAAAAAA
>CATIWR010277612.1:0-27281 GCA_949677035.1 Omphalea diandra
TATATATATATATATATATATATATATATATATATATATATATATATATATATATGTGTGTGTGTGTGTGTGTGTGTGTGTGTGTGTGTGTATGAGGTTTGGGAGGTCGCCTATACTTTTTGACTATCCTTTATTAGTAGGAATACCTATGAGAGATATTATGAATACTGATCTAGTTCAACAAAGATAGATTGAGCATGTTGACCCACTCATTTGCAAATAATGTCATATATTCATTCAACTTAAGCATTCATAATTCTTCTCAAAATGCCCTTGTAAATCGCTATTGGGTAAACCTCTTATGAATCTAACAATTATCTACATATTTATATTATAAATTTACATGTTGTTCACAAGAAAAAGGTATCTTCTTGAGTTCCCAATTTAACTAAAAAAAAAATACAAGGATAAATTTCGTAGAGGTAAAGGCATAAGAAGGAGATAATAGCTAGCTTTTAATAAATTTATAGAGAAAATTGGAAACAATAAGAGCCACAATAATTTTTTTTTTAAAAAATCGACCAGGTCATTAACCAACAAAGAAGATGTGGAGTTATGGACAATAAATGAAGCATGAGGCATTGATTAGACAAAACGAAGCCAAAACGAATTTCCAAACAAGTTTTAGTTCAACCATTATCCTTTCAACTCTAATTTCAAGATTTTCATAATACACACCATATTAAGATGTACTTAGGTATCTCAGATTTATGCCTTAAGAAGGGTTAGGACAAATGAGTAGACTAGAAACATAGCAATTGTAAATCCAACAAATTGAAGAACTTGAAAATAGTTACACAAAGAAAATCACGTTAAAATTAATTCACATAATGAGCAATGCTCAGTCTTAAACATTTCTATATGCTGAAAATTATAAAGCATAAAAATTCCATTGTTCTAATCAAAGTCCATTTCTTTTGAATGAATTTTCCAACTCGAGATTGCATCACTTCCAATTCAATCACATACACCATACATACTTATGCTTTAGTTTACAATTCATTATAACTTTTGTGGATTTTCTTTCATTAAGTCTAATATTAGTCCAAAATTCTATTAAAAGTAATCCACTCTGCATTTGGTGGCATTGCTATTCTCATTTTTTCTTTTTCTTATATTTCCCTTCTTTAGTGTACAAGGAGCACCTATAGGTGTTATAGAGAAGGATTTGATTTATACATAAAATCTAGGTTGAGTCCCTCAACAAGGTAGATAGAGTATAGGGATTCAAGTGTCATACCATAAGTAGTTATAGATAGCTTCTTCAAGTGTAAGGTTTCATCTCTTTCTTTTCTATCTTTTCATTTTGGTCCATAGTCTATATCTTTCTCTTGGTCCATAGTCTATATCTTTCTCTAACACTAAGATAGATCTAATTTCACCTATAATTGAATTCATCACTAAAATTCAGCAAAGTCAAAAGCTTCAATATATTGACAAAACTTGCTAATTTTGATTTTGTTTCTACGATACCATTATTGTCAAATTTTCAAGTGATTTTAGCAAAATCTTTTTGCATGATTTTAGCCAAACATTTTATGTGCTAACTAAATAACAAATTCATAGCATTTATTTTTATTGTATAATCATAACCAAAGTCTAGTGATAGTTACCTTTTGGAATGAAATTAGAGTTTAATGATTTTTCTGATACAAAATATGTCTAGCGACCATGCTAAAGTTACTAATAAATTCCATGAATTGGCAAAATAAAGCCTACAAGATGGTGAAGTAATTTTATGTCTACATGATATATCACAACTCCATATTCTGGAACTCATTATTTCAAGTTCTCTGAAGATTTCTTTATTATACAAACTAGAAAAAATTGCAACTCTCTAGAGAAATTCTAACCAGAAATTATATAACAACTATTACATTTGATTCTAAAGAAGTGAATAAGAGAAAAAGGAAAAAAAAAAAAGAAGTATATTGCCTATGTTTCAAAATTCTAATAAGAATTAAGAGAGAAAAAGAAGAATGGACAAAAAAACTTGTGACCCAGCTAGCCAATTATTAGATTAAGTTCACTGCACTCAGAATGCTTCTATAAACACCATTAAGGAAAACAAATTGAAACTAACATTATACAAAAAGGAACAATTTTACTAGACATTAGGATAACATAATCAACTAATTCAAGGAACCAAACAACAAAACTTTCATTTTTCTTTATTTTTTGCTTTTCCCTTTGTAGTGAGCAAAAAGAACAAAACAACATTAAAGTTGTTCAATAAAAAAAAAGAAACATTAAAGGGCACCAAGAAGAGCCCAAAAAGGTGTAAAATATCATGAAGGTTTTAAAAATGAATTCCCTTATCAATTTATTATGAATAATCAAACAATTCCATAGCTGGCAAATAGTCTTTGTTGTAAGAAATAAACATTCTTAAGGATACATTTTGATAACATTGATGATTGCTCCAAAAGCACTCTTAAGGATACAATTGAGGCCAAGATTAGCATAAACTACAGTCAGCTAAACTATTATTAGAAGGTCAAAATCAATAATCTACAAGCATATGAGTAAATAGATTGCAAGGCATTAACACCATAGTAATACTCATTTGGGCCAATGGAGGCCAACCATGTATCGTTAGTTTTTATATCAAATGTGTGAATTCAAAGAGGATACCAATACAACTTTGATAATTATAATACTATCCAATGTTCATTAGATGGTCATGCCATTATCCCAGCTGTAATAGAGCATTTTATAAAAGGAAGGGAATAATAATCTTTGTAAGCATAAACTTTAGAAGTCTCCTTAAAAAAAAATCCTAAAGTTATCTAAAGTGATGCCTTTATATGTATGATTATTAGGGGTGTAATTGTTAAAAGAAATTGAGAAATACTTTTCCTTTCAAAAATAACAAATTACAATCCATTCCCTCTTTCAACCATTTTCTCTTATCTCTGACATATAATGCATGGAGACTATATTCTTCAAATGTATTTTGTAAGAAATCATGCAAAGACTTTGAGATAGAAAAAACATATAAGATATTTTATTTAAAAAAGTTTGAATACACATTAATCAGGACTAGTTAAATCTTAGATTTGACCTCAAGTTTACTAATAAATTTTTCATCACCATTATTCAACAATGATGGATGTAACATGTAGTATGAAGTAAGCATGCAAAGTAAATTAGTATCTTAAAACCCTTAAGAAGGATGAAAAAAATAAAAGATTGTGTTTCACTAGCATAAAAAAAAAAAATTATATCATACAATACCAAGTAATACCAGGGTCATTAAGACAAATTGAGCACCATCTTTGTAATGTGAACTGCTTCATTTCCTTGAATACATTTGCCTCATCAATCTGGAAAAATGATAGTAAAAAGGCATATAAGAAAAACATGCACGAACATTTGCTAACATGATATACTCCAACCAAATATAAACATAATGAAATGAACCCTGTGAATGACACAAATTGAGACTAAATAATTGTGTTGTTAATGATAACATGATATACTATTTCAAGGAATTTATAACTCTTTGTTAGAAGCAGCCAAAATTCAATCCGAGTTCACACACAAAGTCCTTGATTATCAATTAAAGTTCACTCTTTGGTAATGAAAATCGTATATAAGAGCAAAAAATAAAAGCAAGAAATCTTTATGCCAAAACCAACCCACTTTCAAATTTTTTTATAACAATTAAAAGAAAATGACAGAGACCTCTAAATAATATACAAAAGTATAAATAAAAGCTAAAAGATAATACTAAGAATTAACAAAATAGAATTGTGTCATGACCAAAAAGAAAAACCTAGGATCAAAACCTGGTCTATAACAAATGTCAAAGGAATCATCTCCATCTTACACATAACATCTATTAAACAACTAAGCCATATAAGAACTCAAGAACATAAGCAAATTTGAACAAATAAAAAATAAACCCATAAAAGGTCATCAAAAAACAACATTGTATTATATAGATAATTGAAGAACCTTTTCCCTGTAATCCCAAAAATAAAAGAAACTAAAGAAATCCATAAAGAATGAGCATCCAAATAATAAGAAATTGAAGAACCCCATATGTATAAAAAATAAAAACCTATAGAAGGTCATGAAAAATAACATCGTATTGTAGATAATAGAAGAATCATTTTCCCTTTAGTCCCAAAAATAAACAAAACTAAAGAAATCCATAAAGAATAAGATTTCAAGAAGCAAGAAATCATACTACTTCTTAGCTATTGATGAGGAAAAATAGATTTGGATGACATTTTAACTTTAGATGCCTTATAGGTATTGTGGAGGAGCTTTTTATTAACAAAAACTGTGTTGCAGGGAGTTTACTTGCCTCTGGAGATGATTTCAAAAATAAAAAACCTAACTTACAAAATCAAACAAGAAAAAAAAAAGACACTTGAAGAGAAAGTGAAATTACCTAAAATTTAATTGTATTGCAAGCATCTTGCTTATTCTTCTTTGATTACATCTAAA
The DNA here is from genome assembly GCA_949677035.1 of Omphalea diandra. Taxonomy (NCBI): domain Eukaryota; kingdom Viridiplantae; phylum Streptophyta; class Magnoliopsida; order Malpighiales; family Euphorbiaceae; genus Omphalea; species Omphalea diandra. The sequence continues at coordinate 4,459 of CATIWR010277612.1, forward strand.
CTAACCTTAAATCGGCCAAGTCTCATACATAGATTGCAAGTGGCGGGATGTAAGAAGCTTTAACCAAAGAGCTGAAGGAGATTTGCTTGGTTAGGGATTTTAGGGGGTTTTAGAAGAAAAAGTAGAAGAACGAAAGGTGGAAGGGAAGGGAAGAAGGGTATGATTTTGGATTTGGAAAAAAGAAAAGAATAAGATAAGGCAAAATGGTAGGGTTTCAAATTTTGGGATTTTGAGGGGCAGAGAAGGAGTAGCTTGATGTTGGATTTCTGCAATTCAAGAATTAAAACACGCAGACAATGATCACAACTCACATGGTCACTATTTAAGTATAAGATATTATATAGTTAGCAACCACATATAGTTAGCAACCACAACCTTATGGTCACTAACCTTGATACTTATATCAAGGTGAGCAACCACTAAGTTGGTAGTCGCTAAGCTTGATGTAATTCATCAAGGTTAGCGACCATGGTAATCGTTGACCTTGATGAGTTATGTCAAGGTTAACGACCACAAGGCTGTGGTCGTTAACCTTGATGGATATATTATAATAATATAATGTATTTCGTTTACTTTATAATATTAAATATAATTGCATATAATTATGTAATTACATTAGCATATTTTATAATATATTTAATATATAATTATACTTTACTTATATTATAATATATTTAATTAATTATATTATAACTATATAATTAAATATAATTATATTATAGTATATTTAGTTATTTATAATTATTTAATTATATAATTATATTTAGTTAAATTATACAATTATATTTAATTAAATTATTTTAATATATTTAATATTATATAATATAATTATATTTAATATAAATATATAATATTATAATAGATAATATTAATATATTAGTATATTAATTATATAAGATTATTATATATAATATAATTAAATACAAAATATTATAGTATATAGTTAATTATATAATATTATAACAAATTTAATACAACATTATAATTAATTATGTACTTCATCAAATTTAGCAGCTACATTGCCTGTGGTCACTAAATTAGATGCCTTTTAACACTTTTCGTGACCACATGCTTTGTGGTCGTTAATTTTATAACATTAACGACCAAATTTAATGGTCGTTATTTAAATACCATAATATGTGGTTTCTAATCGTAGCTATTGTTAGCGTCACCTTATGGTGCCAAAAGTAGCTACCACATCTTTGTGGTTGCTAAATTAGCTTCCACTTTGTGATCACAAAGTGGTAGCTAAATCACCCGTTATTGCTCCATAATTTATTACTGGTAAAATTTTTCTCCATGATTTAGAAGTTGATGTATTAATCAATCTTGGCTCCACATATTAATTCATTTCATTGAACATGGCATCCCAACTGTGTAGTAAGCATTAGCCTTTAGGTTTTAACCTATGTGTGAGCAATCCTTTGAGATGTAACGATTATGGATAAGGTATATTGTGATTGTATGATTCGCAATGATGACACAAAGTTGAATGTTGATCTAATACTATAACACTCAATGAATTTGATCTGATACTGGGTATGGACTAGTTGATCAAATATCATGCAATAGTAAATTATTTTACTGAGGAAATTGTTTTGAAATCTCTAAATCAAACAAAGGTCATGTTTTAAAGGAAAAGAGAAATTGTATCCATATGTCTAGTTTCTGCTATTAAGGCTTTTCATATGATTAAAGGTGGTTGTGAGACTTATTTGGCGTATGAGGTGGACAAGAGGTTCACAGATGAATTACTTAAGCACATTCCAATAGTAAATGAGTTTTCACATGTATTTCTAGTTGACTTACCTAGTTTGCCACTTGACAGAGAAGTAGAATTCACAATTGAGTTAATTATAGAAACAACACTAGTATTCATTCCCCCTTATAGTATGGTTTAAGCGCTTCAGGTTGTTTTGCTTAAACTAGTGGGATATTTCTTATGACTCCGTCCTTTTATCGATTGATGGAGGGATTAAAAAGATGAGGCTCTTTACATTAGTGATGACCCTAAGGTATGGTGTGGGTTTGGATCAATGAGAAATCCTTTTAAGCTTTACGTTAGTTCAAAATGTTAAGTCTAAATTAGTGGTCATTGAGGAACTAAATATGGGATGACACACTGATGTCATCCCTAAGTAATATGGAGTCACCATCCCAATTTTGGTTCAGACAAAAATCCAAGGAAGGTAAAATTTGAACCTAAAATAAGTCAATTAGAAGGCCTATTTCATCTTCACCTTATCAGAGATTGGGTTTGAAAATTGGATACGCTTAAGAAAGAGGTTAGGCACCCCTAAATTGTCCAGATATCAAGATTTGGCCTTTGGGCGTCTTCAGTTCATTTTTAATATTTTAGTCGAGTTATTAATTACTCCAATTAACATTCCTAAGCATGTTTTTAGTGTAATCGAGTCAATCAAGTCACTTCATTACTCCAAAGAGAAGATGGGTCATGTATCATGGTATATGGATCATCACACATATCCATACATTCATTCATTCACATCATGCATAATTATGTGGGAATGGAGGCATGTGATATGGCATAAGGATTTAACATGCATTATTATCTATGCACATCACACATATTCCCAATCATTTGGGATGATGAATAAGTCTATAATAACTGTCTAACTTAAGCAAAAAATCTACACCAAAGAAAACACATAAGTTAGTAAATGAAATAAAAATGTGACAAACTAAGTAAACCCAAAGCATAAGAAACGAATATAGCATATATTACCATCTCTTCCATGCAAAGATGCCTAAATATAAATATAAATCCATATCATCACTTCTCCACATCACAAATTAGTAAGTAAAACATAATCAAAATGCACGAATCATGAACAATCAAGGAAATAAACATGCAATACAAGACATACTTGGAGGATGTTGAATGGCCTAAGGCAATAATCACCACAAAAAAGGAGATCTTAGGGTTAATAAACCCTTTCTCTTACTTTTCACAAAGAGCTATAACGTCCATAAGCACTACTAAGAATCAGGAGGGTTAGAATGCAAATCAAGGAAAGGGCTAAATGGCTAAGATAATATTCATATGCTTTAAGTATAAATACAAATGTAAAAGAAGCTCTTAAGATCCTTAGAACCATAGGTTCCTCACTTTGTCACTACCTTAAAGAGATTAAAATAGAATCAGAATCATCATTAAACTAATATGAAAGAATATGAACATTGAGAATGAATGAATCATAAAGACATTTCAAAACCCATTTAAAATCCATATTTGAAGTGAATGAGGGTCTTTAGTTATCTAGCCTTGCACTATTCTACCACTGAAGTGATAAAAAAAACATAAAAGATTGCCTTTGATAAAAAAAAAACCTCGAATGAGAAGTAAAGGATTTTATAGGATTATGCCCAAAAAATCAGTGTTGTATAACCCACTATTAGGGTTATACAACCTAAAGTGATGGGTTGTATAACCTATATTAAGGTTGTACAACCCTTGAATTCTAGGTTTTTGAAAATAAAAAGGAAAAGAAAATAGTAAAAAAGAAAAGGGGATAGGGGTTCTTGATACTTTCTTTGATGTTCCTTTGCCCTCAAAGGCATACCATGTATTCAATATGCTTTAAAATGCTAAGAAATGCACAAGAAATGCAAGATTAAAGCCTTATTCTACCTTGGAATGAGTTGGGGTCAGTTAAGGTTCAGGGTTTTTGTGTTAAATATGCTTTTAAAATGAATTTTAGTAGAGTTTTGAGGGTTAGCCAAGCCTTTTTTCCCCTTCAAATTGAATGGGATATTTATAGGTATTGGATGACTACACAAACCTTAAAATGGTTCTAGTTGCACCATGGAAACGGGTTGTATAACTGGTAAAGGGTTGTACATCCATCTGTTAGGACTGTATAGCCCTATGCTTTAATTGTAGGACCCATTCTAAAGGATTCCAAAGGTTAAGGTTTAGGTGATGGCTGAACAACCCTATATGTAAGCTATACAACTTAATTGTTAGGTTGTACAACCCTGTTTTGTGGATTGTACAACTTATATGCTTAAACTGGCAACATGGACCGTAGTTATGGGCTTGGTTTTGGGCTTCTAACTTTAGGCTTGGCTTTAAGCTTTTCCAAGGTTTCTTTGGCAATTTCTTTTATCTTTTTCTTTGGTAATTCCTTTTGCATTATAAGGATGCATTCAATGATTCCCATCATCGAGCTTTGCATCTAAAGATTTAGAATCTGATGCTTACAGTTTATTTGTGCTTTCGTTGGGCTTGAAAAACAATATTTGAGAAGTGAATTTTTGAACAAGTCTCAACAAAGCAAACTAAGGAATGTAAACATTCGTAAGGATAGGTCTTTAGCAGCTCATCAAGTAGGTACTAAAGCTTGTTTTGATAGCTTTGTAGCATTTACTAGGTGTTCTTATATGCGTCAATAGCTTTTTAACAGGAACTGAAGTGACTCTGGTAGATATCTAGTAGATACTAGTGTTTCATATGCCTCAACAGCTTTCCAGTAGGCACTGAAATGATTATGGTAGCTATCTAGTAGGTACCAATGTTTCATATCCCTTAGTAGCTTTTTAATAGGTATTGAATTTCTTGTATCCTTCAGTAGCTTTCTAGTAGGCATTGAAGTGATTATGGCAACTATCTAGCAAGTACTAGTGGTTTTTATGCCTCAGTAACTTTCTAGCAACTATTGGATTTCTTATATGCTTCAACAACTTTCTAGTAGACATTGAAGTCATTCTGCTAGCTTTTTAATAAGTGATAGTGTTTTGTATGCCTTGACAATTTTTTTATCAGGTATTGGGTTGCTTATAGTTATAAGAGTTCTTGAATCTTCTCTCTGTGGGTACTCTAATTCTTATGATTGATGGCTTTGGCTGAAGGATACTCTTTGCATTGTTCTTGTGTCATTCAGACTTTTTAACACTCAAAAACTACATTGACATCTTTGTAGTCCTTCTAGTTATCCTGGTTCATTCCTGTCTCATGGCAACGAGCTTGGGTCCTAATGCTTCAAGAATGAATTATTTCACGGGTTTTGATATTTTTTGGAATAAAGGAATTCTCCTTAGAAGAATTTTTGAAGCCTCAAGGAAGGCTAAGTTTATTTTGGATCGTAATGCTTAGAGTGTGTTTTAGGCATTCTATAAATAATGAGGGCATTTTGGTAATTTGACTACTTTGGGCTCTTTGGATAACTAAGGGCATTATGGTAATTTATTTGTAATTGAGCTTGATAAGAGGCTAAGGGCATTTTAGTAAATTGACTATTTTAGGGCTCTTTGGGTAGCTAAGGGTATTTTGATAATTTAGTTATAATTAGGTTTAAGAAGAGGCTAGGGGTATTTTGAAAAATTGTATGCTCTAAGGTTGTTTGGATAGTTAAGGACATTTTAGTAATTTGATTGCTATAGGGCTTTTTGGGTAATTAAGAGTATTTTGGTAATTTGGTTGTTCTAGGGGGCTCGTTAGATAACTAAGGTCATTTTGGTAATTTAGTTGTGATTAGGCTTGATAGGAAGCTAGGGGCATTTTGGTAATAGATAGGGAATTGGGCTTGTGTAGTTAAAAGGAATTACAACTTTAGGGGTTTAAAAAGAAAGTTGGGCTTACCAGGCCCAAACTGAGCCTCCTTGTCCTAAGGGGTTTATACAGACTTGGCTTAAGTTATACATACTAGAGGTATGTACAGACTTAGTCCGTTATATATACCCCATTGAATGTGACCCACGTCATTGCATCGCTCATCCTCTCTTTCTTTCTTTTCTCTCTTAAAACTTTGGACTTAGCTTTAGGCCTTCCCTTTACTTTTTAAGAGTTTATCACGATTGAGTACCGTGATGACAAAATGATTGATGTCCAAAAGGAGTGCCTTGACGAGGACATCACAACATCAAAGGCCTTAGAGTAGCTGCAATCTTAATGGGGGTTTGTGTGGGTGACCCCACTGAAGGACGTAATCGTGAAAATGATCCCGCTTAATATTCCTTCGGTTGGCGATACATCGACGGTGTATAACTTGATGGCCACTTTGCAGGAGCCACATCAAGAGCAGTAGACTTTTTTTTCCCTTTATTTTATTTTATTTACTTTATCCTTATCATGTCACTGTAGATTTTAGATGTCGACCTAGAATTTCCTTTTTTCCTATGAATACTAGATTAGCTTATAAAACATTCAGAGATAATTTCTAGGATACCTACCCTTTATCTTTAGTGAAATTTTAATTTTTGTCTGCTAGTTCAATCAATTGCCTCGATTTGCATACACTTTGGCTTTTATTCTATGATTTGCTAAAAAAATCATTAAAATTAATTAATAGAATAACCTATGAAAAATTAGAGTACATACTTGTGATTATAAATAATTTATTTATCCATCATGCAGACTTATCGGTCTTTCAATGCTTTATTTGTAGATGCTAATTAAAATTTTTTTTGGAAATTATCTTCATAATTTCCTTAAACTTGTAGTTAAATCCCAAAGACTTGGACTAATTGCTCCTCTATTTTGAATTCAAACTTCTCTGACTTTTTCATCCTCTAACTTGGATAATTGTGTGAAAATTTATATATATTTCATCTTCTTTTATTTCTCTTATAAGGGATTATCGCCTTTTAGAAGGAAGGCAAGGTTGTGGTTCCTACTAGGGAGTAAGGTTGTGGATCCTACTAGGGAGTGGGTTTACACACTACATCCTCGGGTTATGGCCCTTCTAAAAGGTACCTCTTCCTATAAAAATTACTAGAAGAGGTGTCAAAGGTTGATTCGATGATGGCACACACACTTTTGGAGTAATGGATGGATATGACTCACACCTTCCATTTGCCCTTGATCGATGAGGTGACCATCATACCCTAAGACTTCACCTTCTTGACCAGACTGCACTTCATACATATCCTTTTGCCCACATATTTAGGTGTGCATAAGTCAGGTCTTTAAAGGGACTACTTGTTAAGGGTCCTAGGTTTTTTTCCCCATCTTCAAGGGAGCAGGACTATGTCGAGGTCCAGTATTCAAGTTGCCATGCCTTAAGTCACTGATAACAATTTTAATGAAGTAGTCGAGCAATATGCACGATGCTTCCTCTAATATGCTTTGTTGTGGGTCATTTTCTCAAATGCCTCAACCTTGAGCTCTGGTTGGTACTAGTGCTGGAGGATCTAGGCCTGCTTTACTGCTTTATTCAGGGTTTCACAGTGCTGGCATACCTATACTGATACCTTGATTGGTGTTCTCTAGGCACGAGGTATATCTATGGTACTTAAAGAGTCCCTATTATGAGTATTTCTTGATTTTCCTTTCTGCCCTTTACATTTTGGTCTTGTACTATTGTTTTAGGGCTTATGCCACACTTGTTAACAAACATGTGGCATTGAGCTAGGCTTGTTGCAGGGGATTGACTTAGAGTCGAGGCAGAGGGTGGCTACCCTCATTTCTTAAAGTGGAGTGGTGTAGTCTACCTGAAGTCCCCTATTATCGTGTTGGTTTAAACATGATCATTCTCAATAAGGTATTTCTCTTTCATAGATAAAGTTGTGCAAGTCATAATTATTAATGTGTTATTTTCTACTCTTATACTTATAGTGTCCTTCATTTGTATTACATTTGTGTCTCAATTAGAGGGGTCTTATAGACATGTGACCACTAGAGGTAGCAAAGGCAGAGTCCATCTCCAATAGTTGTTGTCTAATAGTGAGGCCTTACATTCAAAAGTGGTACCTGGACGAACACATTTTTCGTTGATACGAGGGCCTAGATCCGTTACCTATCCTATAGCGTCCACCCATGAGCATGTTCTAAGTGAGGGATTTAGAGAGTGAGGAGCTTGTTGCAACATTACGCTACCTGCCAGAGGAGCTTATGACTTCTAACATAACCCCTTACAGGACTTAGATGATTGGAACGCTGGTCGAGAGTCTCCTATTATTGGAGGTAGCCATTCAAGCATTCCCCCCAACAAGTGGATGACGAGGGGACCATCCTTTAGCATGGGCTTGGGGTACCACTGCACAGGCTACTCAGAGTTCCATTACTCCCCTCTATATTAGGTGTTGCTATTTTTCGAGACTACAAACGGGCCTATGGGTTAACCTTAAAGTGATGTAGAGTTCGTAGTAGTAGGCAATTTGGCTTTGGCTTCCATGCTAGATAAATTGGTGGAGTCTTGTATAACCTTACTGACAAGCTTCATGATGTCATTATGGATCACTTGCTCTACCTGTACATTCAAGCTGGTAGAGATTATCCATGTAAATATTTTCTTTCTTATTTCACTGCACACTGACATTGATGCAAGCTTTGTTGCTAATGCCTTTTCTCTTTTTTCCCATATTCCTCATGTCCATGTCGAGATTATGGTCAATCTAATCATTGCCCTTAAAAAGGTCATGATGTAGCAATGCACTTTATGTAGGTTAGTAAGAAAAATACATACAACAAAAATAATAACAATGCATGTATACATGTTTATGATTTATGTCTTATATGTTTTATGTCCTACTAATCACAATTGTGTCTTACTAATCCCAACCTTCATGTTGTTTTGCAAGAGACAATCTAACTCCTTAGTCACAAGATCAAAAAGAAGGATTAGAATCGGATGAATATAAAGGCAGAGATTAAGACTGTAGCTCAGACAATTGTGGAGCATGGGTATATGGTAGCAAATGGCGAGGACAAGGATTATGAGGTGACTCCCTCAAGAGGTGGGGATAGTTGAGCTCTAGAGAAGCCATTTCCTTTTTAGTTTTTTAGGACATTTTTCTTTTTCCATTTTAGTATAGTACATTTTGATTGACATTGTACACAGTTGTATACTTAATCAGGTGATTTGAAAGCCCTAATTTTAGATGCTTGCTTAGGTTCTAGAATATTTTGAGGCTATATTACCTTTGTTCTTTTTGTCGAAATCTGATACTTTGATTTTTCAGTATAGAAAGATGATTTTGTCCTCTATTATGTGTCTTTGAATGTGTGTTGCTATTCTTTTATATGCATGCTTTCAGAACATGCATAAACATCATTCTAGACCCAAAGTACGAAGGACAGTCTACTGGAGTCTTCCTAAAAATTGAGGGCTATACAAACTAAGATGAGGTTTGTATAACCTAGTTGGATGGTTGTACGAACCTGGTTAGGGTATATACAAACCTATTAGCCTTATCTTCTCCCATAAATATCCCTTATGAATATGCTCTTCAAATCCATAATTTCTAGTCCCTAAATCATATCGAGAACATTTCTAAGGTCTCTCCTACCCCGAATCTAGCTTGACCTACAATGGGTGGGTCTTTCAACTCTTCGTTACCTTTTTTTTGTTTGTCTTGATGTGCACTTCCTATGGGTAACCTCTACCATTTATACTTTTCATTTCAAGGATGCAGAGATCTACCCCCCTATTAGAGGAGTTTGGTGCCATTCTTAACTATCGTGTCACAATTATAGACTAGATTACAGTGCCTCAGTTGGATTACCCACATGTTCAGAAGATGGTAAGTTGTTTGGCATGAGATATGAGGAGCTACCTACGTACACTTTACGTAAGGATAAAATCCTCATGGGTTTTTTTATCACTCTCTTCCCTCCAAAGCTCATGCTAGGATGGCTTAGGCTCGTATTGTATCAGTCATTCTAACAGGTGAGTATTTATTACAGAGAGGGAATGAAGAGATATTTTTATAGATTTTACCACTCTTAAAGGGAGTTGAATCAGGAAGGACCCCCTATTCCAATGATTTTAGGCTAAACCATCACGGGACTAGATAGAGTAGCTCTTGGTATTAGTGATTCTTTTACAAGGAGTCTGTTGTTGCTTTAGGTAAGAGTTCCACTTACAACATATTTTCTTGTGATCATTGTTTAGCTTTCTCTCTTTTTTTTACTACCTTAATTTTCCCTGGACTACCCTTGCAAGTTTTAAATCTAGTAGGTTACTCATTTTTTGTTAGGTTGCCCTTTCGAGTTTTCAACCTAATAAGTATAACTTATTTTTCCTTCTTTTCTTCTCTTTTTTTTTTTCTCTTTTTGTTTTAGATATGGTTGCAAGAAAGGTTAAGACTATTAGCTTCCCCGACCAAGGATGCAAGGTTTAACTACCCACAACATTCAAACCATCGCTTAATGAAGTCAGTTGCTACTATCGCTAAGTGGGTCGAATGGATGTCCCACATTACTACCACTGACATCTTTTGGAGCTACCTATGGTGAAATCTGTCACATGTTACCTTGAGAACTTATGGGGATTGTGTCAATCTTCCTGCCTCGACATTAAGCACATTTTATTATCCAGTTCATGTGCATCGCCAGTTCAGCGATCCCTAATTTGAGGTATAGTTCCTCCCTTCATTTTCAAAGGGCCCCTTATCCCAACGCTTTTTGGATAGAGTTAAGACTGCATGACAACCACCACATCTATAACTTCTATACTGGTCGAGACTTTCAGCCTGATGATGATGCAAACTACATGGCATTATCACGTGACCTTTGGAGCTATAAGCATCACAATAGCAAATAATAGACAATGATCTTTCACATAAAAGAATACTTTATATTTACTTATAGTTTTAAAGCATGTATAACTAATTCACTTTAATTATGCAAATGTACTTTCATTTGATATTATGCTTAGCATGAATCATTATGGTCCCCTAGTGGTTCGTCTCACTCTTTTGACTTTTACTCATATTTATTATTCTTTATGCTCTAACTTTTCCCTAAGCTGCCCTTTTAGATTTTTGACTTAGCGATCTTACATATTTCCCCTTTTTTCTTTTTATTTTTATGCCATAACTTTTAACTAAGTCACCCTTTTGGGTTTTCAGCTTAGTGGGCTAATTTCATTTTTCTCACACCTCACATGAAGTACTTATTCAATCTGTCAAGGTTCACTGGCTCGATGAATTCATTACATCCATATCTGCTAATTTCATCATACCACCTGAGTATTTCTATTTGACCATGTAAGGGCCTTCCCAGTTTGATATGAACTTTCCTTAGGGATCCCAAGTCTGTAGTCAGGCCTTCAACACTAGATCACTAAATTTTGATCATGCTCGACTTGATTTTCATGTTGAATGTGCATGCCATCCTAGCCTGATACAATTGGATGTGGTGTAAGACTTTCAACCTCTTCTTATTCAATAAAGCCGATTATTCTAGTCTACTCCACGTCGATTGGTACTCAAGAATGCTAGATTCAACCAATACCTATAAGGACTTCACTTTTAGTTTAATTGGTAATACTGTCTCTATCCTGAATAGCAAGGAGTATGACATCATCCTAATCGATGTCCTTGTCATAGTTTGATAACCCTAATGGAAAATGGTAACTTCTTATACCAGCCCTTATATGTTTCAACCATCTTGGCAAGGATATTTTTAACATTCTTATTTTCCACATACCCTCTTCCATTGGCCTATGGTGTATGAAGTGATGACTTATGATGGATTATGTTATATTTCTCCTAACCTCTGTTTGGAAATGGATATCATTATCCATGATAACATGGTATGACACACCAAAGTGGCAGATGATGTTTTTCTTAATGAATTATGTCATTCGCTTTACCTTTAACTTACTGAAGGCATCAGCCTCTATCCACTTCAAGAAGCAATTCATTACTACTATAATATACTTATGCCCCCTTGCAGAAGCTGACGTAATCTCTTTGATTAGGTCAATGTCTCATGCTGAAAATGGCTAGGGTGAGGTTAGATTATGTAGCTCAGCGGGTGGTACATGACTAAGATTATCGTGGACCTGACATTTATAACAGTTTCAAACCTTTTAAATATAATCATGTTCCATAGTTGTTTAATAATGTGCCAACCTCAAAATTTTCTTTGCCAATACTTTTCCATTCATGTGGGAACCACAAACCCATGCATATACCTTTTTTATGATCCTATCAACCTTTTCTTTTGTCATGCACCATAAATGAACTTTATCGGGCATTCTCTTGTATATTACCCCGTCATAAACTATAAATTGTGAAGATAACCTTCAGATAAAGACATGATCCTTCTTTTTAGCCTTATCGAGGTATTCACCATTTTTGAAATACATTTGTATAATAAAATACCAAGGATGGTTCTAAATTGACACCTGCACCACTCTTTTATCCATATAACACAATGCTCTAGTCTAAACCATAATCAGCGATTTCATAGGCATTGCCTCTGGCCTATCCCAAACGAAGACTAGAGTAACTAAGGCATTGACCATTGCATTCTCTTCCTTTGGTAGATGGCAAAATGTCCCTTGGCTGATGGCAGAATGTGACTCTTTGAAAATTTTGCATCAATCCCTTTATATGCTTCAGATATAGGCCTAAGTGTTCTTCCTTTAGTTTCCATTCACCCGTTATATGTGAAATGACTAGCAATAAATTCCTAAACACCTCTGTCATTTTTACCCTTATTTACTTTAAGAGCTTAAGACTGAGTATGCATGGCTCATACTCAACCATGTTATTGGTAACTTTGTAGTCAAATTTCTTAATTATAGTAAAGAACTCCCCTTTTAACTAAATTAGAATTACCCTATACTTGCTTCTTTCTTGTTTATAGCCCAATCGAAGTAGACTCTCTATCCCTGAGAATTAATAGCTCCCAGTCCTTCATTTAGGATTTAGGGAAATTTGGATTCTCTTTTTTTTGTTATGCTAAATATTCAAAGACTGTCTAGCCTTTGATCATATTCTTAGCTATATACTTAATATCAAGCTCACTTAACAGGATTAACCATTTTGCCAGCCTTATTGTTAGGGATGGGGCTTTGTATAGGTACTTAACTAGATCAAGCTTTGAAACCACTTCTACAGAGTATGACTAAAAGTAGTGCCTCAATTTCTTTCTCGCTAAACCAATGTCAAACAAATCTTCTTTACCTGGTTATACTTTTCTTTATAAGATAATGACTTCTTACTAAGATAATAAACTACATGTTCATTCCTTGTTCCATCTTCCTAAGTTGACATTACACCAACATAGCTATATTCTACTATCAAATACAAGATCAGTGGTTTTCAAGCTTTGGTAGCTTCAATATCGATGGGTTAGTCAGATATTCTTTTATTCTCTTGAACGCCTTTTGGCACTCTTCATTCCACTTCAACAATTGGTCCTTCCTTAATAGCTTAAAGATTGGCTCACAAATGCGAGTTAGTCTCGCTATGAACTGGCTAATATATTATAAGCGCCTTAGAAAACCTTGAATCTCCTTTACTATCTTAGGTGCATGCATATCCTAAATTGCCTTTACCTTATTTAGATCCATTTCGATTCCCTTTTCACTGACCATGTGCCTTAAAAGCTTATAAAAGGTAGCCCTAAATATGTATTTCTTTGGATTCAACCTCAAGTTATGTTTGTTGACCCGCTTTAAAAATTTATCTAAAACTTTAAAGTGCCCTTCCCTTGTTTTTTACTTCACCATCATGATATCTACATGCACTTTCATCTTTTTATGGATCAAGTCATGCAATAAGGCAAATGTCATTTACTAGTATATCGCTTTCGCATTCTTTTACCCAAACGACATCACCTTATAACAATACATCCCTTACTCTATGATAAAAGACATTTTCACCATATCCATGATAGCCATGAGTATCTGATTATATCCAAAAACTCCATCCATGAAAAAATACATAACATATGTTGCGACACTATCAATTAGCACATTTTTGTGTGGTAAAGAAAAATCCTCCTTAGTGGAGGAAAATCATCCTTAGGACATGCCTTGTTTTGATGCTTGTAGTTAACACACATGCTCACTCTCTCATCCTTCAGAAACTTGTCATTCAATTACTTAGAACACATGCTCACTCTCTCATCCTTCCTTAATTAACTCGGTCCACTAGTCTCATATTTTGATAAATCTGCTTTATCAGTTTCATGTGCGGGTAGGTCAGAATTCTATGTTTTGTAATTTTCTTGTCAACTCCTAGCATGTCTTTGTATGTCCAAGTGAAAACCCTTTGATATTTCATAAGCAATTGTTCAAACCTTCTTCAATCTTCTAGTGTGACATCACTAGTAAGATTTTCATATTTTCCTTTGTGCCAAGGTTAAACACAGTGTTATGCATAAAATTAATGTTAAATATGCTTAAAAAATGATGCAAGCTATGCACACTATCATTAGGAAATACATTACACAAATAAACAAACTCATCATTCATTTCCTTAAACTTAGAAAGAAATACATTATCATCCTTAAAGAGACTGAAAATAAGAATATTAGTAGAATGTAGAAAGATAGCTTCCTTTAGTGTAATAGTGAGTACCTCATCTGCCTATGCTTTCTTTTCATTTTCCTCCCTACCAGCTAAAATGCTCATATTATTACCCAGCACAACATTTGTTCCATTCTCGCCCTTTGTTTCCTCTTCAATTCTTGTGATAGCTTTGACAATCCCTTCAAAATTCTATTTCCTTTCATTATCTACTAACTTGATTTTTAGGAAATCTGCCTAAAATGTCGCACTTTCTGCCATAGTTGGCTTAGCCTTTGTCGCATGACCCTGTATTTTTTCATCACCCACTTTCTCAATGGAGTTCATAATCATACTCTCTATATCTTCTATTTTTATCCTCGAATAAGCAGCTTTAATGAACTTGCACGACCCCCAGTATACTCCGATTCTAAATCTACGAAAGGTGTGTTTTACTTCATCAAGTCAAATTCGTCCTTTATATAATCTTCCCTAGTGGCCTGGAATTTATGATCCAACAAATGTTTTTTCATCTGTTCATCGATATCTCCCTTTTTGTCATTCCATGGCTATGTAGACTAAGGATCGTATAAAATCACAAACTGACCTGGCTTATGATCATCCTATGTTCCTGTAATTTGTTTGCCTTTCTTCTTTTTTCTTCTTTTTCCCCCCTCTTCTAATGGGTCTCAATAATTATGATACCCTAGCTCACCAACATCCATTTGGAAAAATGGCCCTATTGAGTTCATCTATATCACTAACTGGTGATATCTCATTCATAACAACCTCTTGCATGATTTCTTCAGTAGTTTCCCCTTCTTTCAAAAAGAAATCTAGCAGTGGTCCATACAAGTCCCTCACTTTTAGCTTCGAACCCTCACTATGATACCCTAATCCTTTTTTTATTGTCTGAGTGGGAATCTTTAGGAACTCTAACATGCCAGTAGAATTCTTCCTTAATCCCTATCTTGGTAGAAATTTTATATTCTTCATAATCCCTATTACTTTTGGATCAAACTACTTGTCAGTGACTTCAAAAACCTAAAACCCTCAAAGATGCAGAACAATCACACTTAAAATTGATATAATTTCCCCAACTTCTGCACAGATAATCACAATCTCTCATTTTGTAAGGAATTTTAACTTTCATAGTGAATAGTGGAAGGCATGCCACCCAATGGGTGATACCATAGTCTTTCCAACAAAAGCGAGAAGGTGATCGAAATGTCCAAGATTATGAATTCCACCATCATCCCTACTATGTTTATTTTTACCAAGGTTTTAAACACATTCAAAGTTGGCCTCCTACTGTCATCATAAGCTCGAATGACACTATTAAAATCTTTTAAATCTTTCATAGACAAACCGAACTTATACAGTAACTTCAATAGGCATATGTTAATCCCAAATCTATCATCAATCATCACACATGGCATGCATACCCCCTTTGCTTCAGCTTGAATGAACAGGGCCAGGTTGTGATCCCTTCCTTATAGTTGCAGATCCTCATCCAAGAAAGTGATTTTGCCCTTATGAGTTACTAATGCGATAACACCCATCAGAGTAGCTTCCTGCGAGATAATCAAAATGGACAAAGCCTCAACCATAGCCTTCCGGTGTTCCTAATAGGAGATAAGCAACTCCTACACACTAATATGAGCTGACACCTTCTTCAACTGTTTGACAATAGCATTGTCATCTTCCTTCTCCTTCATAACACGTTCATTTGTCTTCTTCTCAACCTTTGGTTGTTTAGGGGCTTCTTTGTCAAGGTAGTATTTCTCGTGTGTGTCATTTCTTTCTCTTCATCACTTTCCTCTTATAGCTAGATCATCTTTTTTCTTCGCACCTCTTCTATCTCCTCATCTGAACTTTCTCAGGGTTTGATGTTGCAAACAACTATGGCCTTCCTTAAGACCTACTTGATAATAGCAATAACAACTTCCTTAAGAATTCTATAATCTATCATAAATTTTCTTTGATTTGGAGAAGGGACATTACGATAGTTCAGGACAGGGTTCCCTCAGATGCTAGGCTTTCTAAAGTTTAGCAGAATAATCATCTTATTATGGATTAGATCCTGAATCTCATGTCTTAGTCTGAAATAGTCATTATTGTTATGAATTATTTCTTGACAAAAAATGTAGTAAGCATTGGCATTACATCCCCTAGGCAGTGGATTAGGGGGTTGTCTCAGTGCTAAAGGCTTCAACACCCCTTTCTTCTGTAGTCTCTCAAATTCCTTGAATAGAGGTATTCCTAAATCAATTATCTATCTTATCGTTCTTACTATGTGGACATTAGTTGTCTTGTTCCCTTCAATATGAGGCTGATACGAGGCACTTCTTCTTCCTCCATACTATCTTTTCAACTCATATTCCAACTCTTTAACTTGCAAACTTACTTCTCTAAGGTTTTTAAAGTTCTTGACCAATATTCTCCTTAATTCTGGCACTAATACTTGGCAAAGCCCCCTTAATAATCATTCGAACTTATTCTCTCTTTGTGGATCTTGTGGTCATCTTTGAAGTTGTCTTTTTCCATCTCCTGATATTATCATTAAAGCTTTCACCAGTTTTTGTTTTAAAGATTCAAAATCTTGCAATGTAGCCTCTATAACCAAATTACAAGCATAGTGTTTCTCAAAAACTTTTGCCAATTTCTTTTAGTCTTCTCTGATAGTCTTTGGCTAATTGAAGTACTATGTTTTTATGAACCCTTCCAATGACAATTCAAAAAGCTCAAACATAGAGTCTGTTAGAACCCAAGATGGCTTCATGATTAACAACTATGAGTGGACATGGTTCTTTGCATTTTCTTATGAATTTGAAAAGTTTAGTCATGTGAAAATTGGGTAATAGCTTATTAGACTTACAAGAAAGCAATTCCTTAATGTTTTTTCATTTCGCCAAACCCTTATCACCCAAAGCCTTTTATATTTTCTCTAATTATTTAGCAAAGTCATCAAATTGAGTGATCTCTTTCTTACTTTTTACAGGTTTGTCCAGAGCACTAATAGTACTCCCTACTTCCTTGATAAACTTATTTTCATGATACTTCTTCATCCCAAATAGATCATCATTTCCATTGGTGTTTTCCCTTAATCAGTTATATTAGCCAAGGCTTCTTCCTTTTTTTCAAAATCTCATTAACACGCTTGTTCACTTCCTCGACAATTCTCTCCTCCATCTTGTGGTTGAAGTCAGCCATCATCTTTTCTAAGACCTCAGGTGGTATGGTTGGTTCCATGATTGAGTCAAATTTTTGGCTCAAACTTAGCGTCTTACTCTTTCCAAAAAGTCGATTACCACTTCTTTTCTATAAGGGTTTAGACATAGCTATAATGGCTACAAGATAAGGGTTATTACTATGATGCATGAGCAGATAATTGATGTATGTATATGTTAGACTAGGTTATTCAAACCTAAGTTAAGACTCTCTTTTGATATGGAAAAGTTCTAATGTCATTTTTATGTGTTGTTTTTACAGTTTATAAGAGTTATCTTCATTGGAATTCAAAATCTCTAACCTTATAAAGTTTATCCAAATTCATAGTATGTATATTCTAAATCGTGACTGTGATATTGCTATAAGAATAAATAAAGCTAGGCCAGAGGAATTCGCAGGAAAATTTATAGTCGTGACATAGTCGAAGGAAGTGAGCTTAAGTCACAGAGGAATTCACAACCTCAGTCTCGCCCAAGACTTAGGTATCTCGCGATCGTGACTTTTGATAGTGGTTAGAACACAATGACTATATTTTTTTAGACAACTAATCGATGGATGATATGTGGACTAGCCATTAAACACAAATAGAGTTTTCCACCACGATTTTTAGCTCTACAATGAAAGTTGGAAATTCAAGACCGCGAAATAGAAGTAGCGACCGTGACTTCCGCCCTATAAGCATTTAATGCTAAATCTACCTAGCACATCTTGGAGATTTGTTGATAGTTTTAGAGTAATGTCTCTTTGTTGGATGTGGGCTAAATATTTTACCAAACTGATGTTAATGCAAGAGAAGAACCATTGATAATGTCAAAACTCTTGTAAAGTTAATTCTCTACTTTAATTGTTATTTCTTTGTACATAGTTTGGTATAGCTTTAAACACCTTATATAGGGTTTGAGAGTGAGCTCTTAAATAGAAAACTCTTGCTTAGGTTTGAGAGTTAGCCTAGTTGTAAAACTTTTATTTAGGTTTGAGAGTTAGCCTAGTTATAAAACTCTTGCTTAGGTTTGAGAGTCAGCCTAGTTGTAAAACTCTTGTATAGGTTTGAGTGTTAGCATTGGAAAAACACTTGTAAGGTTTGGTGTGAGCCTAAACAATAAGCTGAGTGTGAGCTTGTAAAACACTAGTGATAGAGCGAAACACTTAATTGGTGAATTAGGGAGTGGATGTAGGGTTAGTTAATACCCGAACCACTATAAAACTCTTGTATTCATTCTTCTCCTATTCTTCCTCTAATCTTTCATTTTTGTGAGCATCCTCCATAATCAAAAGTTCAAATTTGCCCCCAATTCAATTCCCCTTCTTTGTGCACTAGGGCTAAATGTATGCATGTTATGCATAAATCATTTTGCAAATGATCATTCCAATCTTGTTCCTCCCATACATGAGGTATAGTGGCTCTATCCTAAGTAAGGTCTCATTCTTATACCATCATGGGGTAAAGAATGTGCAGGGCCACCTCCAACTAAGAAGAGTTAAAGGTAACATTTGTGCTTACATTAAGAATATCTAACCATGTTCTTTAAGGACTTTCACTCTTTTTTGAGGAAGAAATGCAAATAAGTGGGGTGTCCTATTCTACGGTACTATTGACTTTCACATGCGCTTAATGGTTAAGAGGGTTGTTATAGTTGCTAGCTCTCCTAAGCTTGGAGGCGGTTGTCGTAATCCTCCATTTGATATACCCAAAGGCACTAGGCTTATGAGTGATAAATCCCCCTCATAATCTCTTAAGCTTGAATGAAGCTTATGTCATAAGTTTGGAGAACCATAGGTTTGTCTAGAGGCAACCTAGTGCTCGTGGTGAAGTATTGAGGTTATATAAATATAGCAAACTCACTCAATAAGAAGTTTAAAATATTAAAAGTGAACTAGAGATTAGATGTGAAGTCAATTTGAAGTCCTCAACGGAGTCACCATGAGCGCCTCAAGTTGTTTTATTTGAACTAGTGGAATCTTGCTTGTGACTTATCCTTTTATCAATCAATGAAGAATTGAAAAGATGAGGGTCTTTACATTGGTGATGAACCCAAGGTATGGCATATGTTTGGATCAATGGGGGATCCTTTTATATCTTATGTTATTTCAAAGCCCTAAGTCTAAATTGGTGGTCATCGAGGGACCAAAAACATGACGACATGTTAGTGCCATCCCTAGGTGAGGTAAAGTCACCACTCGACTTTCGTCGAGATAAAAATCTAGAAAAGGCAAAATCTAAACCTAATTTAAATCAATCAGAAGGCCCATTTCATCTTCATCCTATCAAAGATTGGGTTTGAAAATGAGGTACGACTTATGGAAGAGGTTAGGCACCCCTAAATTGTCTGGATATCAGGATCCAGTCTTCGGGTATCTTTGGCTCACTTTTAACATTTTAACTGAGTTATTGATTTGTTTAATAGTCCTAAGCATGCTTCTAGTGCAATCGAGCCAATTAAGTCATCCTATCAATCCAAATAGAAGAGGGGTCATGTATCATGGTATAGGAATCATCACACGTATCCATACATACATTCATTCATTCACATCATGTATAATTAAGTAGGAATGGGGGCATGTGATATGCACAAGGGTTTAGCATTATCATTCATTCACATCACGCTCATCCTCAATCATTTGGGATGATGAACAAGACTATAACCATGGTATAACTTAAATCAAAACACCTACACCAAAGAAAATACACAAGTTAGTAAATGAAATAAAAATATGATAAACCAAATAAACTTAAAGCATAAGGAATGGATATAGCAAATATTACCATCTTTCTCATGCAAATGTGCCTAGATATACATATAAGTCCATATTGTCACTTCCCCTCATCACAAATTGGTAAGCAAAACAAAATTGAAATGCATGAATCATGAATAATCAAAGAAATGAATATGTAATGCAAGGTATACTTAGAGGATGTTAAATGGCCTAAGGTAATAGTCACCATAAAAAGGAGATCCTAAGGTTACTAAACCCTCCCTCTTATTGCTTAAAATGAGCTTTAGCATCCATAAGTACTACTAATCATCAAAAGAGCTAGAATGCAAATCAAGAAAAGGGGTAAAAGGCTAAGATACTATTTTAATGCTTTAAGTATAAAATATAAATGTAAGAGAAGCTCTCAAGATCCTTGGAACCATAGGTTCCTCACTTCATCACTACCTTAAACAGATTAAAACAGAATCAAAATCAACATTAAACTAACATGAAAGAACATGAATACTAAGATTGAATGAACCATAAAAACATTTCAAAACCTAGTTAAACTCCATTTTAAGTGAATGGGGGGTCCTTGTCTATCTAGCCTTACCTTATTCTACCACTGGAGTGATAAAAAAACAAAAAAGATTGCCTTTGATAAAAAGAGACCCGATTGAGTCGAATGCAAATTAAGAAAAGGGATAAATGGCCAAGATATTATTCATATGCTTTAAGTACAAATACAAACATAATAAAAGCTCTTAAGATCCTTAGAACCATAGGTTTCTCACTTGGTCACTGCCTTAAAGAGATTAAAATAGAATCAAAATCATTATTAAACCAACATGAAAGAACATGAACACTAAGATTAAATGAACTATAAAAACATTTTAGAACCTATTTAAACTCCATTTTTGAAATGAATGAGGGTTTTAACTAGCCTTACCTATTCTACCATCGGAGTGATAAAAAACATAGAACACTGTCTTTGATAAAAAGAGACTTGGATGAGAAATGAAGGATTTTATTGGACTATTCCTACGAAACCAAGGCTATATAGCCCAAAGTGGTGGGTTGTACATCCTACATTAAGGCTATACAACCCCCAAATTTAAGGTTTTTAAAATAGAAAGGAGAAGAAAAAAGGAAAGAAAAAGATAGGGTAGGGGTTCTAGATACTTTCTTTGATGTTCCTTTGCCCTCAAAGGCACACCATGTATTCAATATCCTTCAAAATGGTAAGGAATGCATAAGAAATGCAAAAGTAAAGCCTTATTCTACCTTCGAATGAGTTGGGGTGAGTTAGGGTTTCTATGCTAAGTGTGTTTTAAGAGTGAATTTTGGTAGAGTTTTGTTAGAGTTGTCCAAGCCTCTTTTCTTTTCAAATAGAAAGGGTATTTATAGGTATTGAATGAGTGCACAAGACGTTAAAATGGTTCTGATCGTACTATGGATGTATCTAATCATAAAGATAAAGATGAATCTCCTAGAATTAGGGTTTGCACATGAGGTAATGTAGCTAGGATCGGGTTGTACATCCATCTATTAGAGTTGTATAACCCTAGGATTTAAAGGGGATCAGTTCTAAAAGATTCCAAGGTTTTTTAGGTTTTAAGGGAGAGCTGTATAACCTTATATGTGGGTTGTATAGCCCTAATTGCTAGGCTATATAGCTCTGTTTTATGGGTTGTACAACTAATATGTTCATGTTGGCAACTTGGGATGTGGTTATAGACTTGGCTTTGGGTTTTGGCTTTTGGCTTGGCTTTGAGTTTCTCCAAGGTTTCTAAACTTTGGCAATTCCTTTTACATTGAAGGGATGCATTTAGTGATTCTCATTATCAGGTTTTGCATCCAAAGATCTAAAATCTGATGCTCATAGATGACCCTAGCTGAGTTGAGAGAATTAAAGACTTAATTACATAAACTTATTAATGAGAGATTCATCAGACTTATTGTGTTACCTTAGAGTGCTCTAGTGTTATTTATTAAAAAGAAAGATGGGACAATAAGGTTATGTCTTAATTATAGGCAATTGAATCAAGTTATTATGAAGAATAAATATCCCTTGCCAAGAATAGATGATTTGTTTGACTAGTTGCAAGAAGCAAAGTTGTTTTCTAAAATTGACTTCAAATCAAGCTATTATCAACTCAAAATTTCAAACCTAGATATACCAAAAATTACTTTTCGAGCTAGGTCTTAGTATTATAAATTTTTTGTGGTGTCATTTAGTTTGACTAATGCACCAACTATATTCATGGCTCTTATAAACAAGGTGTTTCAGCCATGGACAAATTTGTGATTGTATTCATTGATAACATACTAGTGTAATCAAGAAGCAAAGAGGAGCATGAACAACATTTGAGAATTATATTACAAATTTTAAGAGAAAACTAATTGTTTACTAAATTAAATAAGTGAGTTCTAGATTGATCATATAGTATTTTTAAGGACAGATGTAAATGAGGGACAATTTGAACAAACATTATTAATATCAATGTTGATCAAGGGGAGTAAGGGATAAACGTGAACAAGCCGATTGAACAGAGGCTTATTAAATGGATTTAACAAAGCATTTCACAATAACTTGCCATAATGCACACAATTAAAATTAAGGAGATTTTGCCCCATCACCATTTTTGCTTTTTTTTTTTTCTTCTCCAGTTATATATATATATATATATA
>CATIWR010277629.1:0-16149 GCA_949677035.1 Omphalea diandra
TTCTTTTATGTGTGCTTCCTCCAAAAGTTCAAATTTGCCACCAATTCAACCCCCATTTTTGATGCACAAGGGCCAACAATTGGTATTAAAGCTAAGTCTCAACTTAAGCCTTAATTGTGTGAGAAAAGATCAATGGCAAAAAAAGTAATCCACTCTCACCTTAATCCCTACTTTGATGGCAATGAGTATGCTCTTTAGAAGCATAAATAGAGATCTATCTTGATAGTGTTCTCATCAACTTATGGGATTTACGTACTTGAAGAGTGAAAGCCTCCAACAAAGATGATTGAAGGAGTAGAGGTGGCAATTGCCATAGAAGAATGGAGTGAAGCACAAAGGAAGGCAAATGGAAAGAACAAGAGGGCAATGGCTATTCTCCTAAGCTTCATGTCAATAGAAGAAATTAGAAGAATCCAACATTGCCAAATTGCACATGCCATATGGAAAGCACTGGAAAACTATCATGAGGGCACAACTCTTGTGAAATCAAGTAGGTTAGAGATGTATGTGACATAGTGGGAGCTCTTCATGATGAAAGACCATGAAAGCATCACTGAAATGACAAATAGACTCCTTTCTATTGTCACAAACATGAAAAAGTTTGGAAGGATTTTTACCAACTATGAGGTAAACACTAAAATCCTCAAATCTCCTCCATTAAATAAATTTAGTGCAAGAGTATGTAGTATTCAAGAGTCCAATCTAGAGATTCGGAAAGTGCCAACTGATGTCCTCATTAATAAGCTTCTCACTCATGAGATGGCTCTCAAGAAAGATGAAGAGATGAAGAGGCTAAGAGAACAAAAACACAAAGAGGAGAAGAAAGCTTTAGCCTTCAAAGCTTAAGAAGATTATTCAAGCTCAAATGACTCCAATGAAAGTGATGAAGAAGAGAAAGAGCTTGCTAAAATTCAAGAAGGACCAAGGAGTTTATGAAAAGGAAGAGAGAAAGAAGAATCCAAAGAAAGTCATCTTCCTATCATCACAAGGAAAAGAAGAAGACCTTTAAGGCTACTTGGGATGATGATTCAAGTGATGAAGATGAAGATGGAGATGAAGTAGCAAACTTTTACTTCATGGCTCAAGAGGACTCCTCCAAAGAGGTAAGTACTTTTCCATACTCTTATAATGATTATGATGCATTTAGTGATATAGATGATGAGCGTTTAGAAGCTCTCACTTGGAAATGTGACAAATATAAGTGGCAAATGAAAACTTAAAAAAAAATGTTCCAAATTAGAAGATGAATTTAAATCCATAAATGATCTTGTAAGTGAGTAAAGGACTTCTAATGAAGAACTCAAAGAATCTCTAAAGAGTTTTCTAAGTCTTCATCCTCTCTTAACTCTTTGAGAAAGGAAAATGATTCTTTAAAGGATGAAGTTATAGAACCTAGAAATTCCATCTCTAAATTTCATAAGGGGAATGAAGCTTTGGATACACTTATTGTATCTCAAAGACCTCCTTTAGTTAAACATGATCTAGGATTTAATGAAGCCTCAACCTCCACATCTATACTCACTACATTCATTAGAGCATCAACACCTCAAACTTCAAGTATTGAGGTCATGCGGAAGAGAGGTGCCCCTAGCATTAAACCACTAAAGCCTAAGGGCAAAAGAAAGACCCCCCCCCCCCCCCTTCCCCCCACAGACTCAAGAGCTAAGGCTCAAAGAGCAAAATATGCTTACATTTATAACAAGAAGTTATTCAACAACACAAACATAATAAATTCTCTTCTACTTCTAATCACTCATGCACTTGCATACACTCTCACCACCCAAGTATGAGAAGCCCCTCTACTCATACTATGGTTGTGCATAGGAGAAAGACTCACAATTCTAAGCTCCAATGCCATTATTGCATGATTTATGGGCATATCAATGCATTTTGCCACATTAGGAAGGCACACCTCAAATTGGAGGATGCTTTCAATACTAACCCCCTAAGGACCCAAGTGTGTTTGGGTACCAAAACAAAGTGTTTTATATTGCAGGATAGAGACTCCTTCACCAAATTCTCATCATGGAAAATCTAAAGGTGAATGGAGATTGCTTAAGAAGAAGGGATAAATTTTCAAATGGTTATGTGGTATCAAGCCATCGATATTAAACTTGTAATATATCCCTTATTCCTTATGTTTTTAACCTAATATATATGCATACATTTAGAGGGAGTTTTATTACTTGATATATCTATATGTTGACATATTTGATTTGATTTGATTGATTGTGAGATAAGTTAAATCAATTCATTTTGTATTTGAGGTTTTCTACATTTCAAATGTTCAAATAAAAATCATATACTATATACTAGGGCCATATGAAAATTCTTAAATTTCTAGCCCTAGTTTGTGTGTTCAAGCATCTTTTAAATGTTTCAATTATTTACATTTATGTTTCATCCATTTATCTTCTTATGTGACATATTATGATCAATTATGCAAAATTACTTATGGTTCCTATTCAAATTTGAGTTTGTACAATTGATAAGTTTGTGGTCATTCCCTATCATATTCCTCGTGCTCTCTCTTATTCCCTCCTATTCCTCTCTTTTTGATCTTGACAAAGGGGGAGAGATAATTGATTGAATATATAAAAAGGGAACATGCAAAAAGAGGAGATAAAATTGACAATGATCTTATTAGAATAACTAAGTGGGAGTATATATTGAGGGGGAGCAATTTCATACTTATGATTTGAATCACTTCACAATCATTCTCTTAGAAGCATGCATAATTGATTCTTTATCCTTTGCATATTCAATCTAGATTGTCAAAATCAAAAAAGGGGAGATTATTAGATTAGGTTATTCAAACCTAAGTCAAAGCTCTCTTTTGATCTTGACAATATATATTGAAAGTTCTAATGTCAATTTTAGTATTGTTTTTATAGTTTATAAGAGTTATCTTCATTGGAATTCAAAATCTCCAACATTACAAAGTTCATCCAAATTCATGATGTATATATTCTAAATCGTGATCGCGAATAAGTCATAAGAATAGACGAAGCTAAGGCAGAGAAATTCATGGGCGAATTCACAGCAGCGACTTAGCCAAAGGAAGTGAGCTTGAGTTATAGAGGAATTCGAGGTGGGTATCGCATCCAGATTCGCGGCCGTGAATTTCATAGTGACAAAGGAGGGAACCAACGCCACAACCCCAGTGTGCTGAGTGTCCTAAGTATCCTTTGAAGATCAAAAATCATGAGGGCAAATATTTGGTCATGACCGCGACTCAAAAAGTTGAAGCTTCCTTACCAAACAGAGGAATTCGTGGTCTCAGTCTCTTCCATGGCAAAGTAAACTCGTGACCGCGAAGTTTAAGATCGGTTAGAAAGCCCAACAACTACTTTTCTTGTATAACCAATGGACAGCTGACACATGGACTAGCCATTAGACACAAGACAGGGTTCTTACCGCAATTTTAGGCTCTTCTGTGCAAATTGGAAATTCATGACTGTGACTTCAGCCAGACAAGCATTTAATGCTAAATCTGCCTAGCACATCTTGGAGATTTGTTGATGGTTTTAGAGTAATGTCTCTTTGATGGATGTGGGCTATAAATACTCCACCAAACTTATGTTAATGAAAGAGAAGAACTATTGGTAATGCTAAAACTCTTGTAAAGTTATTTCTCAACTTTAATTCTTTATTTCTTAGTACATAGTTTGGTCTGAGCTTTAAACACCTTGTATAGGCTTGAGAGTGAGCCTTAGAAAACTTTTATATAGGTATGAGAGTGAGCCTTAGAAAACTCTTATATAGGTTTAAGAGTGACCCTTAGAAAACTCTTGTATAGGTTTGAGAGTGACTCTTAGAGAACTCTTGTATAGGTTGAGTGTGAGCCTTGGGAAAACACTCGTAAAGTTTGGTGTGAGCCTAAACACTAAGTTGAGTTTGAGCTTGTAAAACACTAGAGATTTAGTGAAATACCCAATTGGTGAATTGGGGAGTGGATGTAGGGTTGGTTAATACTCGAACCACTATAAAACTCTTTTGTTCATTCTTCTCTTACCCTTTCTCTAATCTTTCATATTTGCGAGCTTCCTCTAAAATCAGAAGTTCAAATTTGCCACTAATTCAACCCCCCCCCCCCCCCCCCTCCTTCTTGGTGCACTAGGGCCAATAACTGAATATGATGATTTAGGTTTAGGGATTAGGGTTCAATCACGTATTTAGTGAAAAACTCTATGTAGCCCTGAAGTATCCAACTAATGACAAAGAGATGCATGCCTTAGTGGGGGATTTACAAACATTGCAACACTAACTTTGGCCTAAGGAATTTGTGATCCACACTGACCATGAATCTTTAAAGTACCTAAAAGGGCAACAAAAGCACATACAAAGTAGAGTGAATTCATAGAGTCCTTTTCCTAAGTCATAAGGTATGAATAAGGTAAGGAAAATTTTGTTGTCAATGATTTACACGAAGGTATATACTTCTTTTTATTCTTGATGCTAAGTTGTTGGGTTTTGAGAATATCAAGGAACTATATGAGAATGAACATGACTTTAGCAAGTTCTTTCATACATGTGAGATAGTTGCATATGAAAAATACTTTAGGCATAATGGGTTATTAGTTAAAGACAACCATTTGTATCTGCCTAATTGTAGTATGCATGAATTGCTAGTTAGAAAAGCACATGAGGGAGACTTAAAAGGGCACTTTGGTGCATAAAAAACTTTAGATGTTTTGCATGAATACTTTTACTAGCCTAATATGTGAATGAATGTGTAAAATATTTGTAATAAATATGTTAAATGTAAGTAAGCTAAGTCTAAATCAAAACCTCATAGATTGTATATGCCATTCCCTATACCCAGCATTCCTTGGATTAATATTTTAATAGACTTTGTTTTGGGTTTCTCTAAGTCTAAGCATGGCAATGATTCTATTTTTTTTTATTATTGACTGCTTTTATAAAATGGCTTACTTTATTGCATGTTACAAAACTAATAATATCATTAACATTGTTAATTTGTCTTTCAAGGAGATTGTGCATTTGCATGGTATGCCTAAAAATATTGTTATATAGATATATAAAATTTCTTAACTTCTTTTGGAAAACTTCATGGATAAAATTGGGGACTAAATTATTGTTTTTCACTGCATGTTACCCATAAATTGATGGACAAACTGAAGTTTTTAATATAACTTTAGGACAAATGTTACTGTTTTGGTTAAAAAGAATTTGAAAATATGGGAAGAATATTTGCCACATATAGAATTTGCTTACAATCATAATGTGTATTCACATACTCATTATTGTCTTTTTGAGATTATTTATGGGTTTTTTTCCATTGAGTACTTTGGATTTATTTCCTTTACCTTTAGATATGCATATGGATTTAGATGGGAAAAAGAAAGCTAATTTTGTAAAGACTTTGTATGAAAAATTTGCATGAATATGGAAAAAAGGAATGAAACAGTAGCCTAACAAGCTAATAAGGGACATGTGAAATTAATATTTAAAACTAATGATTGGGTTTGTGTACATTTTAGAAATGAAAAGTTCTCTAATCAAGGAAAGTCTAAGCTAGACCCTAAGGGTGATGGTCCATTTCAAGTCTTGAAAAGAATTAATGATAATATCTATAAGATAGACTTGCTTGGTGATTATAAAGTTAGTACTACTTTTAATGTTTTTAATTTTCCTCATTTTGATTTTGAGGAGGTACACAATTCAAGGATGAATCTTTATGAGGAATGAGGGAATGATATAAACCAAGGAAGCACCAAGTAAGAAGAACCAATCCAATACAAAGGACGAACAACAATGGCACACCTCAAGAAGTTTAAAAAAAGCTTTAGGAATGTTCGTGTAAGAAGAAATCAATAAAACAAACATTCTTGCAAAAGAAGAATTTAGTTGATCTTTTTCTTAAGGGCAAAATTATCATTTCTACATCTCAATTTCATGTATAAACCCTTACGATAAAATCTACAAGTAAAACTCATCAAATAAAGTAATTTGCACAAAAATGTTCTATAGGATTTTAAAAGATTCCATAAATGTTTTAGAAAGTTTTAATAAGTTTCCAAGAATATCCCAAGCATCTTTAGTAGCGAACAAATTAACCCTAAAAAGGCCATAAATGAGGGGCAACCAAGAATGGCCAAAAGGTCAAATTGTCAAAGGTCTAAGATATGTCAAAGGTTGACTTATTAACTTGTCTTCCTTTTTTGGCTGAATGTTTCTTTCTTTTTAGAATAGGGTTAAATTATTTATTGAATTTAGTATTAGTTTATGTTTAGGAAGATTACATTATATTCTTGGCTAAATAAGCATAGGACTTTACTCCTAGTTAGTTTTCTTCTAGTTCCTAACATAGGATTGAGTCTTTCATCCCTTTTTTTAGTTGAGCATTGTAATGCCTATAAATAGGCCATCCAAATGATGTACTTGGAACTAATTTTTTATCAATATAATTTAGAGTTACTTGTGAGGAAATTCTCTTCTTTGGTTCTTTAAAGGACTTAATGAATTTATTAAGTGAAGGCTTGATATTCTAACTAGCCTAAACTTAAAATTGACTTGGTTAATCTTAGGTTTAGCTTAAACAACCTTTATTTTTTATAATTGTTTGCTAGATATAAGTTATCTAGAGTTCTTGTTGGGAATTAAAGTTTTCTTTACTTGATTAGCTGATAGATCCTTGGCATTGGTTTTAACGTTGCATTTTTTCAGACGTGTTACCCATGTTTGTTTCAACCATTGATGAGGTAATAACAACTACTTTGACAATTCTAACAATTTTTCAATTTTATGAGTATTAGTTGGTTTTTCCATTAACAATTCTATAAGTGAAGATCATTAATAGATTTAAAAATATAAATTGAGAAAACTTAAATTAAGATATTTAAAAATAAGAGCTAATAATAGATCATTTTGCTCATTCTCTATAACTTATATAAGTTATCCATTGAAAGGAAAAATAAAAGCCATTTAAAGTTACTTCAACAACCTTAACTCAACTTCTACCTCAAGCTACTTTAACTATTTATATTATTCTCTTATTAAAAAAATAGTCAGTGAGTGTTTAGTTTGATCTCTTTGAGTAACTCTTGTAATCTTAGAGTGAGGATCATTATTAGGATGGAAAAACAAATTTTTACACTCTTTGAAAAGTTTACGATAATATCTATAAATATATCTTGAGTATGATTTGATATTACCCAAAAAATTATATGCTAAAGGCTTTTGGTGGTGCTTGAGAAATTCACAAGCAAGAATGGTGTCTAAAACTTCACTCACTTATAAAGGTTTGAATAGTACCTACAAGCTATTTGGTAGTGAAATTCTCTAGTGCATTTTAGAAGAAAAGACATAGGCCAAGATTGGGGTTAAAATGTATAAATCCTAGTGTCATTATGATTTATTCTTACTTTATATATATATATATATATATATATCTCTTCAAATTATTTGTCATTTTCCTATTTACCCTTTCCCTCCCTTTAGGGCAACTTAAGACAACAAGCGGTATCAAATCAAGTCTCTCTTATTCAAGCTCAAGGGTAAAGAGAAAAGATATAGTACGTATCAAATTTAAGGTTGGTGAATCTAAATTCAAACTTCCTACCTTTGATGATCAAAAATATTTTGTATGGAAAAAGGAATGAATATCTATTTTGATAATAAAGGGATAAAACTTTGGAATGCAATTGATCAAATAAAAATGCCAACTAAGTTCGCAAATGGAATGCCAACTAAGTTCGCAAATATATATTTATCATTGATCATCCTTCACTATCAATACCCATCATCAATTGTCATTGACTAGCGATAGTTGTCGAAGATAGTGGGACCCATAAAAATTTTTATTTCTAATATATTTTATATTAAACAATAAACAATATAAATAAACAATATATATGGTATAAATTTTATGATAATCTTATAAATCAAAAGAAAATTAATATTTTTTTGTAGTGTATTTCAAACACTAGAAAATATGTTGTTCGAAAAATATTTTCCTCAGAAAATATTTTTCTCATACAAATTGTTTTTCATGAAACAAATGGAGCCTTAGCGTCATGATTCAGATTTCAAGTCAGATCAATGCTAGGGAACGGGAAGGCTTAAGGCCATCATAACCCATAAAAGCTTAATGACTTATGGTTAAAGCCTATTTTTAAGCTATCTAATACCTTGAATCTAAAACTTATACCTATTGGCCCATAAAAATTGTTAGCGTTTATGTGCACCACTTTAGATTCTTAGGACAAAATAAATGGGAGGTAGGGGTTTAAGCTAAGCTTAATCCCAAATTTTTTATAAAAAAAAAAACTCTTTATTACATTATATTATGGTCATTTAATTCATTTATTGTAATTTCATAACCGAATGAGTCTAAACTCACAAATTGATTCCTTTTATTCTTTACTTCTTTTTTACTTTCATTGTATATACATCATTGAACATAAAACTTTACCATTTAAACAATCTTAGAATCCAGGGTCTAGTTAAGGTCATTCTAGCCATACTATTCTTTCTAATATCATAAGCATTTAACATTTATCTTACATAGACCATAAATCCTAATATGCTTTAACATTATTTCCATTATGAATTCACCATAATCATTTTACATTATATTAACATTAGACATATGCATATCACATTATTCACAGCTTAGATTTTGTGGACATTACTAAGAATACATTATAAAACTTAACATTTACTTGATACATTTATAACTCTTTCAATATAGATGTGCATCATTATTGCAAGCAACCACGAAGAAATAGTGTAATGTTTTGTGATTATAACTTAAAACTTTACCACTTGGCATTAGTCTTATGCTTACCCTATAAAATATTTGTATGTGTAAGGAGTGAGCTCTATATGGGAAATTGAGTTATGAATTTATATAGTTCATATGGATGTTCACATGCCTTAACATAAATGCATTCTTATTTGCATGGCATAAACATATAGCATTTGCTTAGCACATCGTTACATAAACGGGTAGCCAAGTCCATAGGAAACCCCACTTGCTTTACCTATCTTTCTCACACATGAGAGTTATCTCACCAACCATGTGCTCATAGGAGAGTTGCCTTACTAGCTACATCTTTCTCTTGCATGGGAGAGTTTCTTCACCAGCCATGTCAAGCATGCACATCATTCATTTATTTGACATAAGTTCTAATCCTTTCATAGCTAGCTATGATTTTTTGGATTTCCACTTCTTTATTGAAATACCTTCATGTCATACGACATTTCTACACAACATTTATATCATTTCATTTCATTTCATCCATAAAAATGCATATGACTTTTATATTAACATACCTTAGCCTACTATGGCTTATACATTTAAACTCATGATGCATGTATGCAATGGATAATGAAAAGCAACTAAAATCTCTCACCTTTCATTGCTAGCCTTAGCTCTTCCTTGCTTTGATCTTCCTCTTTCTTTATCCCTTTGCCTTAACTTTACTTGTTCTTATCTTCATCTTTACTTGCTCTTAATCATTTCACCCATATACATGCCTAAATGTAGACATACATTACATTATAACTATAGCTTCTAAAATTTAAAGAGTTACTCAAACTGATCCATAGAACATATAACATAAACATAATATATATCACAATAGAGCAAAAGCTCTTGTTGGCCTTATTACACCAAGAATGGGGGGCGGGGGTTGAATTGGTGGCAAATTTGAACTTTTGATTTTGGAGGAAGCTCACAAAAATGAAAGATTGAAGAAAGAGTAGGATAAGAATGAACACAAGAGTTTTATGGTGGTTCGGGTATTAACCAACCCTACATCCACTCATAATTCACCAATTAGGTGTTTCACTCAATCATTAGTGTTTTACAAGCTAACACTCAACTTAGTGTTCAGTAAACCTTACAACTTGTATTTCAAGGCTCACACACAACCTCATAATTATTTTTCCAAAGGCTCACACTTAAACTATACAAGAGTTTTACAACTAGGCTAACTCTCAAAACTAAATAAGAGTTTTCTATACAAGGTTCACTCTCAAACCCAAACCCAAGGTGTTTAAAGCTCACACAAACTATGTATAAAGAAATAAAGGGTTAAAGTTGAGAATTAACTTTGCAAGAGTTTTGACATAATCAATCATTATCCTCTTGCATTCAAGTTCATTTAGTGGTGTATTTATAGGCAACAACCACTAAAGAGATGTTACAAAGAAACTATGCCTAAATCTCCAAGTTGTGCTAGGCATATCTTGCATTAAATACTTATCAAATGAAATTCGTAGTTGAGACTGAAATTTGCGATTGCTATTTTTGGACTATCTAATTGCTAGTCCACGTGGCATAAAACTATTCATTTTTTCAAAAACTAGTCGTTATATCTTTCTAACGGATCTCAAAATTCATGGTTGTTGTTTTCTTTCTTTTAAGATGATGGTCACCGTGAAATCATCTATCTAACATGGAGATGTTTTACCAATTTGTGGTCACTATCAAAATTCACGATCGTGACTTTTGAATATCAATAGCACTTTTCAAAATTCACCGTCACTACTAAAATTCGTAGTCACGACTTTTGAATCTCAATCAGCACTTTTTAAAATCATAGTCGTTAATTTTGAACGCATATTTTCATACTTTGAATTTTTTGGTTCTAATCACTCTTATTCAACTTCTAATGAGATTCTATCTTAATATCTATAAGAAAAACACTTAAAATTGACATTAAAACCTTTCAATCTATATTCTTAAGATCAAAAGAGAGTCTTGACTTAGGTTTGAACAACCTAGTCCAATAATCTCTCTATTTTTTATTTTGACAATCTAAATTGAATATGCAAAGGATAAAGAACCAATTATGCATGCTCCAAAGAGAATGATTGTGAAGTGATTCAAATCATAAGTGTGAAGTGATTCAAATCATAAGTATGAAATTGTTCCCCCTTAATCCATGTCCCCCTTAGTTATTCTAATAAGATCATTGTCTTAGTTTATTACAAATGTAGTTCAATTTTATCTTCCCTTTTTAGATGTTCCCTCTTTGTATATTCAGTTAATTATCTCTCCTCCTTTGTCAAGATCAAATAGAGAGGAATAGGAAGGAATATGAGAGGGAATATCTGCAAACTTGTCAATTATACAAGCTCAAATTAGAATAGCAAACATAAGTAATTTTGCACAATTGATCATAATATGTCACATAAGAAGATAAATGGATGAAACATAAATTGCATGGAAATTTTATACATAAAAAACATAAATGCAAAATAATTCAAACATTTAAAGATGCTTGAACATACAAAATAGGGCTAGAAATCTAAGAATTTTCATATATGGCCCTAGTATGGAGTATATGATTTTTTATGATTGATTTGAACATTTGAAATGTAGAAAACCTCAAATGCAAAATGAATTGATTCAACTCATTGCATAATCAATCAAAGCAAATCAAACATGTCAACACATAGATATATCTAGCAATAAAACTCCCTCTAAATGTATATATAAATATATTAAGATAAAAACATAAGGGATAAGAGATACATTACAAGTTTAGTGTCCATGGCTTGATACCAAATAACCATTTGAAACTTTATTCCTTCTTTATTAGCAATCTTTATTTACCTTTAGACTTTCCATGATGAGAATTTGGTGGAGTCCTCATTCTATAATATCAAACACTTTACTTTGGGACCCAAATATAAACACTTTGCTTTGGTACCCAAACATACTTAGGTTTAGGTCCTTAGAGGTTGGTCTTGGAAGGGTCCTCTAATTTGAGGTGTGCCTTCCTAATATGGAAAAATACATTGATGTGCCTATATCTTATGCAATAATGACATTGGAGCTTAGACTTGTGAGTCTTTCTGCTATGCATAATCTTAGTATGAGTAGGGGGCCTTCTCATACTTAGGTGGTGAGAATGTATGCAAGTGCATAAGTGATTAGGAGTATAAAAGAATTTTTTGTGTTTTTATGGTTGAGAATGTTTCTTTTTATAAATGTAAGCATAATTTTCTCTTTGACCCTCGGCTCTTGAGCCTTGGGGGGCCTTTCCATTACCCTTAAGCAAATGTGGCTTAATGCTAAGAGCACCTCTCTTCCCTATGACCTCAATACTTAAAGTTTGAGGTATTGATGCTCTAATAAATGTAGTGAGTGAAGAAGTAGATGATGAAGCTCCATTAAAGCCTAGACCATGTCTAACTAAAGGAGGTCTTTGAGATATAATAAGTGTATCCAAAGCGTCCTTCCCATTGTGAAATTTAGAGATAGTGTTTTTAAGTTCTATAACTTCACCCTTTAAAGAATCATTTTTCTTTCTCAAAGAGTTAAAAGAGGATAAAGACTTTGAAAGACTCTCTACTGACTTTTTGAGTTCTTCATTAGAAGTACTTAACTCACTTATAAGATTATTTAAGGATTTAAATTAATCTTCTAGTTTAGAATATTTTTTCTTGTAAGTTTTCATTTATGATTTATACTTATCACATCTCAAAGTAAGAGCTTCAAGAAGCTTATCATCTACATCATCAAATGCATCATAATCATCATAAGTGTGCAAAATTACTTACCTCTTTGAAGGAGTCCTCTTAAGCCATGAAGCAAAAGGTTGTTACTTCTTCTTCTTGTTCATCACTTGAATCATCATCCCAAGTAGCCTTGAACCTCTTTTCTCTTTTCCTTGTGATGATAAAAAGATGACTTTCTTTGGATTCTTCTTTCTCTTCTCCTTTCATCAATTTCTTGGTCCTTCTTGATATTTTGGCAACCTCTTTTTCTTCTTTATCACTTTCATTTGAGTCAATTGAGCTTGAATAATCTTTTTAAGCTTTGAAGACTAGAGTTTTCTTCCCTCTTTGTCTCTTTAACATCTTAGCTTTTTCATCTCTTCATCCTTCTTAAGAGCCATCTCATGAGTGAGAAGCTTACCAATGAGAGCATCGATTGGCACTTTCTCAATCTTTGGATTGAACTCTTCAATGTTACATACTCTTGCACTAAATTTACCAATGGAAGAGATTTGAGGATTTTAGTATTTACCTCATAGTTGGTAAGAATTCTTTAAAACTTTTTCATGTTTGTGATAAAAAAAAAAGAGTCTATTTGTTATTCGATGATGCTTTCATGGTCTTTCATCATGAAGAGCTCCCACTCTATCACATACAT
The DNA here is from genome assembly GCA_949677035.1 of Omphalea diandra. Lineage (NCBI taxonomy): Eukaryota > Viridiplantae > Streptophyta > Magnoliopsida > Malpighiales > Euphorbiaceae > Omphalea > Omphalea diandra. The sequence continues at coordinate 13,136 of CATIWR010277629.1, forward strand.
CTCCAACCTACTTTAGTGCTTTCCATATGGCATGTGCAGTTTGGCAATATTGGACTTTTCCAATTTCTTCTATTGACATGGAGTTTAGGAGAATAGTCATTGCTCTATTGTTCTTCCCATTTGCCTACCTTTGTGTTTCATTCCATTCTTCTCTTGCAATTACCACCTCTACTCCTTCAACCATCTTTGTTGGAGGCTTCCACTCTTTAAGTATATAATCCCATAAGTTGATGAGATCGCTATCAAGATAGATCTCTATTTTATGCTTCCAAAAAGCATAATCATTGCCATCAAAGTAGGGATTAAGGTGAAAGTGGACTCCTTCTTGTGTCATTGATCTTTTCTCACATAATTAAGGCTTGAATTGAGAATTAACTCTGTATGACCCTATTGCACCAAGAAAGGGGGTTGAATTGGTAGGAAATTTAAAGTTTTGATTTTGGAGGAAACTCACAAAAATAAAAGATTAGCGAAAGAGTAAGAGAAGAATGAACACAAGAGTTTTATAGTGGTTCAGGTATTAACCAACCCTACATCCATTCCTCAATTCACCAATTGGGTGTTTCACTCAATCACTAGTATTTTGCAAGCTCACACTTAACTTAATGTTTAGGCTCACACCAAACCTTACAACTTGTGTTTTAAGGCTCACACATAACCTCACAAGTGTTTTCCCAAAGGCTCACGCTTTACCTATACAAGAGTTTTACAACTAAGCTAACTCTCAAACCTAAACAAGAGTTTTTTATACAAGGGCTCACTCTCAAACCCAAACCCAAGGTGTTTAAAGCTCACACCAAACTATGTACAAAGAAATAAAGGGTTAAATTTGAGAATTAACTTTGCAAGAGTTTTGGCATAATCAATGATTATCCTTTTGCATTCAAGTCCATTTAGTGGTGCATTTATAGGCCATAACCACCAAAAAGATGTTACAAAGAAACTATATCTAAATCTCTAAGTTGTGTTAGGCATATCTTGCATTTAATGCTTGTCAGACGAAATTCACAATCAAGACTGAAATTCACAATCGTTATTTTTGGACTGTATCTAACGACTATTCCACGTGGCATAAAACCATTGGTCTTTTAAAAAACTAGTTATTGGTTCTTTCTAAAGAATCTCAAAATTCACGATCATTTCTCAAATTCATGGTCGTTATTTTCTTTCTTTGGATGCAATGGTCACCATGAAATCATTTGTCTAACATGGAGATGTTGTTTCACCAATTCATGTTCTCGACTTTTGGATTTCAATAGCACTCTTCAAAATTCACAGTCGCTACTAAAATTCATAATCACAACTTTTGAATCTCAATCAGTACTTTTCAAAATTTGCAGTCACTAATTTCGAAGGCAAATTTTCATACTTCGAGTTTTTTGCTTCTAATAACTCTTATTCAACTTCCAATGAGATTTTATCTTAATATCTGTAAGAACAACACTTAAAATTGATATTAGAACCTTTCAATTTATATTATCAAGATCAAAAGAGAGTCTTGACTTAGGTTTGAACAACCTAGCCCAACAGCTTTTATAAGGACAATGAAATCCTAACTTCAATCAAGCCTGCAAACAAAACTTTCATTAGCTCTAGCTTATAACTTAACCATTATCCTTCATACTTAACTCATTGTCACCACTTTCCTTTTATACCATCCATAGTATCAACATTAACATCACCATATAATTGCATAGTAATCCATGGTTAGAATCCTTAATGCATTTTATAATCATCAATTTATACTCATAAATTCATCATTATACTCATTTGTCATCATAAACTATCCATATACTTATTAAGACATTCATGTATAATCTTACCCCAACTAAATAAAGAACATCTCTTTTATTCACATATGACTCTAATTATAAGGTCTAAGAGTGTTAAATATCTTCAAGGAACTCAATTTAGCATCAATTTTTCTTATAAACATAATTAATTTATATAAAGACCTCCATAAAATCCATTAAAACATCAATATTTCCTCTATATCAACTAGGATGCAAGACATCTTTCATGACTTGAATATAAATATAAACCTCAAGTTTATAATGCCATACAACATTTTAGAGGTCTAATAATATCAAAGAACTCATACTATGTCAATTATCCTTGAAATTAAAACTCATTTACATAAGGAATAACATAAACTTATTAAGACATTAATATTTAACTCAATACAACTAAGGTGTTATACATCCTTCATGTCTCAATTCTCATCATAAACAAGAAGTTTAGGATCCCAATTAACATTTAGGAAGTCAATAATCACAATGAATTCATATAATCAAACCATATATATCAACACCTTTCAAAGCTCCAATTGTATACTACATTAATATTGCCTTTAGTTAAACCAAGGTGAAAAACACCAATTAAGCTTAATTTTCTACTCAAATATGAATATTAGAACACTAATTATCATTTAATAAACTATTAAATATTAAGAACCAAGAGAAATAGCTCATGCTCTTCAAGTACATCTAAAACTCCTTATGAAGATAACATCACTTTTCATGCCATTCTAATGCCAAACTTCATCTCTTCCATCACCACCAAGCTCAAAAACACCATAAACACAGTTATTCAAATATAGAACAATTATATAAGAAATATGGCAAATTATAACTTACTTGAAATAAAGAGGAAAAAGTTACCAACTTGCTTAAAAGATGGAAGAATATGGATGAGCAAACATGATTCTCCTAACTTGATTTGGTAGCATAGATGGAGAAGAGATTTTGAAAGGATTTTAACGAGTTGCCTGCTAAAACTTGATAAAAATGAAGCTGAAGTCATATTTAGGAAGAAGATAAAGAAAAAAGGATATAAAAAGACTAAAATGCCTAAATAGAGTATTCTAGAAAAAGTCCACCAAGATGTTACTTCCCACCCATAAACTTATGATTCAACCTTTTTGTTTATTTTCTCAATACACTTCAAACACCATTTTTAGGCATGAATACTGATGAACAATGGAATTAGAGTCATGTTTAGGCAAAAAAAAAAAA
>CATIWR010277659.1:0-19152 GCA_949677035.1 Omphalea diandra
GGTCTGCATTCACAACATCACCACAATATATACATTTACCTTTGATCTTACCAAGTATTTGATGTTAACTTTCTTTTTTTTCCCAATCTCTGAGGTAATGGGGGACGCTTGGAACGATCTGTTTAAGACAATCATATAAAATTACGATCTGTCTAAATTTCTTCTTCAATGGTATAATCCACTGAATTACCAGCCGTAGTAGCCTGTTTAAGATAATCATATAACATTATGATCAGTCAAAATTATGGCCTTTGAATTACATTTGACAAACTTCTATGGATACTCAGTATCAATAAATCAACACAATAGCTATTGTATCATGATTCCATAACATAGATACTCAGTATCAATAAATCAACAAATATTAAATAAAATTTCAAAAATTTACTTAACAGAATTAAGAAAATATTAAATAAAATTTCAAAAATTCACTTTATAATCATGATTAAAATCTCAAAAATTCACTTCAAAAATTATGCTACTGTATCATGGTTCCATTTACTTGGTTAGATTCAGAAGCCTCCATCGTTGATGGCAACGAACGACGACTGAAGACGAAGAAATGAAATGAACAGCGTCGGCAACTGAAGAAGAAGAGAGTGGTGTCGGCGACAAAAGAAGAAGAAGCAGAATGTCGGCCGAAGAAGAAGAAGTCGGCGACTGAAGAGGCAACGAACAGCGTCGGCGGCGAAGAAGCAAGAAAGCTGAAGAGAGATCGAGGATGGCGAGGAGAAAGGAGAGAGGAGAAGGAGAAGAAAGAAAGAGAGGCCGACTGAATAGGCTGTATATCAATCAAAACGGCGTCGCTTCGTTACAACAAAACGGCGTCGTTTTGTTAGCGGTATATTGACGGTATACCGATTAACCCAAGCCAAAAACCGAAACCGAAAAATCTCAAACCTTAATACCGAAAATTTTCGGTTTGTAACGGTTTCGGTTTTGGTTTGGTTTGGCGGTTCGCTTTTGGTAGTATACCATTTCAAAACCGCGAAACTTACACCCCTAACCAACAGTGAAACAGAAGAACCGTTACAATTACTAGTAGGACCATAAAGGAGGAATTTCTTTGAACTATCAGAGGGAATCTTTTTGTTTGGAAAAGGCAAAGGGACTATAAGTTGAACAAGGAAATGATCATCCAAATATGTTCTAAATAGAATTTCAATTCCCGTTGTTCTTTTTTTCGTCACCATCTGAAGTTCTGAACTACCAACTGGTTGACTATGAAATATAAATATAGGATAGTTTCTCAGGAACTAAGAGAATGTGAGCAGTATTGTAACTTTGGGGAATGATTCCGGTCTTTTGAAGAGAATACATCTCTGCTTTGTAATAATTTCATGCTGCAAAATATGGTTTACACTTCAGATTTATCAAACTTGCACTGGTATTTATGACGAGGATTAGTTATAAATCAGTAACAGAATTGGTAATTTAATCCTTAGTTAATGAGATGATTAGGAAGATTTGGCTTAATGGACTTAGAGTCGCGAATAAAATGATATCCTTATTGACTTTTTCTAATATGCTTGAATACAACTCATGTGCATCTTAAGGCCTTGAACTTTTATGTCACCTTTTAAATGAGCATAAGACAAATCCTTTGAAAATCTTACCACATGACAATGAATCGATTGCTCATAAACTATCACTACCCATTATAAATATCTACCACATGACAATGAATCAATTGCTCATAAACTATCACTACCCATTATAAATATCCAATATTATCCATATAATAGGACCTTTTGGCTCATTTACAAGACTACTCTTTCTCTCTGTGGTTTCTCTCATTAAATCCTCCTATCAAAGAGTTTCACTTATTACCAGCAGCCCACTTGACGACCACATCAACCGCTTCATACCCTCACCTCCACATGCTCTCTTCCTGTCTACCACTTTGCATGGAAGGATTGGTGGATGGAAATAATGTCAAATCCTCCTATCGAGGAGTTTTAATTATTACTAATACTAACACTCCACTTGACAACCATATTAATCCCTGCATAGTTTCACCTCTAAATGCTCTCTTCTTATCCACCACTTGGCAGGGAAGGAAACTCACTCCCTGATACACACCTTATATGTTCTCTATCTGCCACATGCATAAGAGTCCCTTAGCACTACTTATTCTTCTGCCTATGCCGCTCTCTAACTCATCTCTCTCAATAACATTACTTGCACACAATACTGCCTCTTCCCCTTTTCCTTAATACCATTAAAATGAACCCTTATCTACAATACAAAATTGAATTTATCTATGTGATGTACAACAGATACATGCTGCTAATCCATTCATGATTAGAATCCATCAACTTATTGCACCCGGTCCAAGCAAAAGAGAGGTTCACTAACCTGAAGCAAGGCAGTTAGGCTAGGATGCTGGTCCATGCTTATTTCAGATAACCTACAAAAGTTTCAGCTACCAAGGCGCTTTTGTTTCTTAATCCAATCATATAATCAGAGGTTGGAGCCCAACATATTTGATTTGGTGACTTAGTTGCACAGTTGCTCTGATGTTCTCTCAATTACTTTCACAATCTAAAAAAGGTCATTATATAAACAAAGAAAACAGATTATTCAATCAACATAGCTGAACCAACTCAAGGATATAACTTCATATCAGGGTATTGGTGAAACAATGCTCTGTTGTAGTTTACGATATAGGGTGCTGTCGCTACTGTCTTACATGACTAAGAATGAACAATTATTGAAGACATCAATTTAAAAGCAATTGACGCAGAGCAGACCAAGATCAATGAAGAACAAGAAACCTTTGAGTACTCTCTGATTCGGATATAAAACACTGGGATGAACTGAGATAAAAATCAATAGTGCAAATCTTTGGTTGGAAATCCCAAAAGACCTAAGTCAGCGCTAAAAATGGAAAGACTCTTTAGATAACCAGGAACACTAATTTCAATAATAATGAATTAGGTATGACACAATTTCAACTTTCAAGGCAAGAAAATAGTATACGGCAATGTGTCAAGTTCAAGATTGAAAAGAACAGTTGAGGTTGACATTGCAAACTTTTCCTGCAAATTCCAATTAATCAAATTAGGCGAAATATCATATTCACAACTTGTGCATGCATGTGGAGATAACTATAAGCTACACATGACGAGATGATGTCAGATATGATTCTAGCCATATTAATCCTGGATTTCTGGCTGGAATTAAAGGACTGACAGCTTCATGATTTTGTAAATATTTTCAGACAATTTAAACTAAGATTAGCAATTCTATGAGAGAAAATGCTGCAACTAATTGTGAACTACATATAAAGTTGATTAAAAAATTTTAACATCCACAGATGCAAAAAGAGAAGATATCAATCAAACATTTTAACATGCTCAAGCTAAACCAAACTAACCATGTCATTTTCAGACAATTTAAAAGTTGTGGCTTCAATTATTAAGGGAAAAGTAGGTTGTAAAACAAGTTAAAGGAAAGGTGAATACCTATGATACGAAATATCATGAGCGTTCAAGAAAAATTCAAATTCTTGAATACCAATGATACGAAATATCATGCGTGTTCAACAAAAATTCAAATTCTCAAGATCATCTCAGTTTTACAACCTTAAACTTGACATATGTTTGCAAACATTTCCATTCCACATAACCCATAAACTTTAAGAACCAAGCAAGAATCTTAATGTCTAAATTTCAAATACACCCTTTCCTCCACTAGCCACTTCTGTTCCTAATCATGAAAAATGTGCTAAGCTAAAGATGATATAATAACTATGATAAACTTCTGTTTCTCATACAACTGCTTCCGAGTGAAACACTACAATTTTATTGTTTTCATTACTGCACTCAGATCCCTTAATTATTTTCTTTATTCTCCAATTACAACATATGCAGAAGATGAATATCATAATGCTAAGGTGAATTTGCAGCCATACAAGAATGGACTGCATCCAAAACAAAAATATTCATAAGAAAGTGGAATGTGGGAAGGTAGATTGAGAAGGTTTGGTCATGTGTATCGTAGACCAACAAACACCCTCATTCGAGAAATAAAGCATACTACAACGGTGGCTGATAGAAAAGACAGAGGTAAACCAAAAATAATATGAGATAAAGTGATTAAAAACGACTTACAGATAGTATATCTCACAGAAGATGTAGCTCAAAACTGTGCAGAATATTTTTTTAAAAAAGAATCCATATAGTCGAGCTGAACTAGCTTGAGACTAAAGCTTAGCTGAATAAAGTAGTATTCTCTAATTACGTTTCAAGACCACAGGAATTTATGGAACTATAAAAATAACTAATCCTACTAATATGTCAAATTCATTTCTCATGATCATGCAAAATCACTATAACTGAAAAAAAAAATAAAAACTATTAAACCAGAAAAGTAAGCAGTAGAAGGTACTCCTCTATTGCAAATCATGAAATTAAGACAGATACAAGGCACAGATGCAGACTTCAACAGTTAATTTTGGCTTTATAGAACTACATTCATTATCATCTTCAAAATCAAAATCTAAGGTGTTCCTTATAGACTTGAAAAATGTGGTGACAGGACCACTGGGAATATCATCAAGGGAACCTATGGTTACGCCATCAACCTGAGGGAGGAAAAACAGCAGGTAAAGTTCATGTATAAATTGATGGACATTCTCTCCCTTACTCTTTCTTATTACTCTTCACTTACCAAAAAGATTCAAATCTTAAGTAAGAAAATAAATACGGTTTTGACTGCAAGAAAAGCTTCAGCAAGTTTTAGGTTCCCATGAAATTAATATGCGGTACTCGTCAATAAATGATATTCTTTTCCTTCCTCATGCATTTTCTGGAAACCCAATCCTTATAACAACTGGCAATCATAGGATTGACAAGTATCATCTTGAGATGGTAAACTCCAAACAGTCAAAGGCCAGAAATAATAACAGCAATCAAAGATTAAACTAAACCCTTCCCAACCTATCATGGCTCATATTAAAGATTAATTAAACCTTAATTTAGAATGTTAACAAGTCAAAAGCTGCTTTGAAAAGCTGCGAAGCCCTGCGCTTTTCTGGCTTATCAGGAAACATCTGAAATGAAGTAAACTGTGTTAACTCATGTTAAAGTGAAAATGTAAAAGAATTAAGAAGATAATGCATAAGATGTCACATCTTACAATGCAAGCTCTGGTTTCCCTTCTCTCTTGGAGCTTTCTGATAACAGCCAAGGCAAGTTGAATGTTGGCATCAATGAACTCATCTGAAGATCCCTTCACATAGTTAGGACTTTGAATTATAAATCTATTCGTTCTTCATTTTTTTGACTTTGCTACGAGATGGACCCATCAAACCACCTTCAGTTACAAAGCTGAACAAAATCATAATAATAATGTTTCATAGGGAAATACCATAGAGTATTGTTTTAATCAAACAACACAGGGGCAAAAGATCTTTGAAAATGATTTGCAGGTTTCAAAATCAGAAAGATTACCAGGGGATGACTATGGCAAATGCAATATAACCACAAAGTGGACTAGAAAACAAAAAGAATTACCTTGTAGGAAGAAACGTTGCTAGGCAAGGGCCTGAGACACAAATCAAAGGGCGAAAGGTACACACAGAATGAGCAAATGTAAAGAGTACACTTGCAATGAAAAAATAAATAAAGAATTAACTAAGAAATGGCGCAAAAAGAGACTGGATATTTTTATGCAACGAATGAGACATCCAGCTAATATTCGAAAATTCTTAAGCAAGAGAGAGAGCAATTCTGATAAAAACAAGCACATTATAACTAAGTAATTAAAATTGAGACCAATAACAAAAATCATCAAAGAAGCTAAAAATTAACGAATGATCATTTTCAGAAACGGAAGCCTGATAAATTTTTTTTCTGTTGATTGGTGTGTTAAGTGTTGTGGTACAAGCATAGCGAGACTTACTCTCACTTAACCAACCCAACTACTCTCGTACCAATACTCTTAACAATCCATAGGGTCTGATTCTGTAAAAGTTAAAAGAAATAGGTATATATGATTGAGTTTGCAACGTCAAGCTCAAACCTCAGTTGAGAACTTAATTTTTCACTGCTAGAAAACTTGCAGTTTGAAACTTTAAACTGCCACAACCCAAAATGACACTTAAAGCTCAAAATTTTAACCAAAAATACTATTTCAGGAATACCATGCCACTCCCCCATGCTACAAACAATTAACAGAACGCCAACCTAAAATAACAAAATGGGTATCTCAAAAAACCAAGAAATGAGCAAAATCGAGGCCAAAAAACTGAAATGGAAGAGGAAAAGGAAGTTACGGGAAATCAATTTCCAAACGGGTTTTGCCATCCTGAAGAGCGCAAGCGAGAGAATTGGCAGCATCAGTAACGAGAACTCCATATGACTTGGGCTTGTAAACCGCGACTCCTCTTTTGGGGTCCAAATTTGAGGTTGGGGCCCCTAGGGTCTGTTGCTTGTCGGTGTTGGCGCATTGGATTTTTGTCGAATGCAGTGGCTTAGGAAGAGAATGGGGAGGAGAGAAGAGAGGAGCGGAGTTAGGGAAGGAGAGGAGGAATAAGAGAGGAGCGAGGAACGCAGAGGGAGAGAGAGAGGGAGGTAGGAGCGGAAGAGGCCATGAGCGGTATGGCCGTTTTCAGTTGGTTGGCTATAAGACGGTTTGGTTGGGATGACGCAAATGCAATATTTTAGGACTGGATAGGAAGACGTGTTCTTGTTCCATAGGCCATAAATTATAAGCTGCGAGGGAGGGGGAAAAAAAACGCAGGAGCAAAACTTGATACCAATGCCCACCAAAATCGAATTCAAGAAATTGGTCAAGATAACCCAAGGCTTCAGTTTTCGTTTTCGTTTTTATTTTTATTTTATTATTTTTATTCCGTTTCCTTATTTTGTAGGATGGAAAAAAAAAAAAAACATCATTTGACCACAAAAAAAAATCAAATTATCAATTGAAACTAAATTAAAAAATTTGATAAATTAGTTATAAGATTCAATAAGTTTAATCGATTTAATTGATTTAATAATAAATAAATTTTAAAAAATATTACTAAAATAACTTTAAAAATTGAATATATAAAAATATATTTATAATAATTAAAAAAAATATTAATTTCAGTTTAAATCAAACCAAATAATCACGAATTCGATTTTTAATTTTATCAACTTAACTAATCAGTTTATTTCAATTTTCAAAACATTCTTATTTAGGTTTCCTATCTTTTCCTTCTCTCTAGCTAAATCGAAACATCTCCTTCAAATTTATCTTGTTGTGACAATTATTCTTGTGTCTAGCCTATTTGGTTAAAAAAAATCTAAAAGAAAAAATGACCGAAAAATTATAGTAGAGAGTAGTTTATAGGATACAAGCCTAGCATTCCACTTAGCTATTTAGTTTGATACAATATTTTTAGAATTGGATCAGACTAATTAGTTGAATTGATAAAATTGAGAATTAATAAGTAATTTGATTTAGTTAATATTAAAAATTGGGTAAAATCAAAAAAATTACACAAAATAAAAAAATCAGATCAAATCAATTAAACTTAATAATTATATCATTTTATAAAAAATTTTTAAAAATTAAACTGTTTTACTTAAAATTTAAAAAATAATTTTCTATACTATATCTTATATATATATATATATATATATATGTGTGTGTGTGTACTACTTAACAGACTCACAAGGTTAGGACTCGTGAAAAAATATAATGAATCGAGCTAATAGAAGAAAGATCCGATTTGTGAGTAAGTTTTTCAAACACAATCTATAATTAAAAGAGTGCAGCAAGCCTGTGAAGAGAGCTTAAGATTAAAGATTATTGTTGCTACCGTTGAAGTTCAAGAAAATAAAAAATTTCATTAGAAAACTCATTATCAGAGGTGTTTATTTATTACTTTTCAATAGTTAATTTCATTGTCAGGTCCTTAATAAATTGGACTATCAATAATAAGGTTTTTACACGAAAAATTATAACAGAGAAACTACTAAAATATATAATGTTTATCAACCAGATTTTTCCCCCTCCAAAATTGTTTCAGATGTCATCTAGATGTTACGTGTCCAATATTTTAAATAAAAAACACACGTCAACACACTAATTCTCTCTCCTGTATGTGACTCTTACTCATTCTCTCCCATTTTACATGTCTGCACATGGTCAGCAAAAGTCTCTGAGCTCTCGCTTTCCTAGCTCCTTAGTCTATCACTCTCTCTTTGTCAATAGCAGCCTTTGTAAATAACGCAATGCAAATCCAAACTCACAAATGAAAAATCATTTCATACAATAAAAACCAAATTTTAAAATCAGGAAAATAAAACTAAGCAAGGGAGGGATTTGCTCACATCACCTTGCTTCATAAGCAAAATCAAGGCCAAAGCAACATCGGCCCACTCTATAAGCAGAAATCATTCCACCATTAGGCTGCCTTGAACACCTTGGTAATTGAATTTGCAGCGATGGATGAGATTGAGTTGGTCGAGGATGAGCCAAAGTCTTCAAAGACAAGCTTATCGATGGCATGTTGGATGGAGGAGAGGCAAAGAGGGATTCGATGAAGGGGAAAAAGGAGGACGAGGTGACATGCAGGAGAGAGGAGAAGGGGTGTGCTATATGTTTACGTTGGTATATGAATGATGACAGTGGTGAGGTATAAGATTTAGATTTGGGTGTACAAAATGACAGACAATCATTTGCGGTATTATAGTTACAATTGAGGAGATCGATAGTGAGGAAATTTCTTGATAAGCCATGGCTTTAAAACGTTTAAAATTGATTCATGACCAAGCTAACTCCTCTTTTCCTTGTTTATTTTTTCTTTTTCGTCTTATCTGAATATCGTCATTGTCATCGTCGTTTGATCTTGGGCAACATTGTAATTTTTTGGGCTGTTATTACGAACTTTTTGGTTGAATTTTTTTTTTTTTATTTATAGAGCTTTCTTTTCATTTTATTGGTTGTTTGATTATAGTATTGGCAAACGAGAAATTGATGGAAGAAGGAACCTTTTTTTTTGAAAAATAGAAATATAAAATAAAAAAGGACCAAAAAAAGAAAGAAAGAAAATCTTTTATACATTGGCCACTGAATGAATATAATTGAATCAAATCTTATTAAATTTAAATTTGATCTCGATTATGAAAGTCAAAGTTTATATTGGACTCAAAATTCAATTAATTTTTATTTTTTAAATTTAAATTCAATTTGATGAAATATTTAAATTTGACTCAATTTAGCTTGATTATCTAGTTAATTTTTTAAAAATTTTATATTTAAACTTACATAAATTATAATTAAATTTAAAATTTAAATTGATTCTACTTGATTTAATTATTATATATTATTAAAATATAAAAAAATAATACAGTAAAAATATTAAAATTTGATTATCTTTACAAGTACTGCAATTTGAGTATTTTAATATTTAAATTTAATTAAAAAATATTTAATAATTTAATTTTAAATAATTTAAGAGCCGTCTCAATCTATTTAATTTTCTCAGCCGCCTGTGTTGGTTGCTTATCTTCTCTTGTTATTATCGCAATAGCCAAAGAGCGTGGATCAGTGACGTGGGACGCAAATTGAAGATTCCTTTTGCAGACAGTAAAAGCAGATCAGCGTGCGTTTTTGTGTTGCACAGCACTTGGATGAAGGCTGCTACAAGGTCACTATTATGGAAAGTGCGTTTTTGTGATGTACAGCACTTGGATGAAAGCTGCTACTATGGAAAGTGCGATTTATATTATTTTTTAATTGGAAGACTTAAAAAATTCAATAATTTTCACTAAATTTTAAATCTATTAAAATTTTTTTAATTGAATTTATTATATTTTAATTTAGCTAATTGATTTTAATTGTATACAATTAAAATTAGAATTAAATAAAAGTATATATTTAGAGTATATTAACTTTTATATTTTTAATTAGCTTAATTACACTTCAAATTAAATTTAAAGTTTAATTGAAATAATATTTTTATATAAAATATTTAAACATATATTACTTATTAATGATTGGATATAATAACCCGAGATTAAAAAAAAAACTTTTAAAAGCTCGTTTATCACACAATATTATCTTAATGTTGGCTTTCTAAAACCTCTATAGAAGCTTGTTCAAAAAAACCTTTCGGAGATTTGAATGTGAAATACTGATCGAGATTTAAATTTTTATAAAATTTAAAATTTGAAATCTTGAAATTACACTAATTAAAAGAGATTTATCATAAATAACTTTCAATCTCAACCATATTAGTTTCGGTCCAATATTGAAAGATTGTGGAAATATGCGGATCAATTGTAATATTTGCACAGTAGTATAAGTTAGCTTCCAGCCATGCATTGAGTCTAAAATTCCATAGTACTAAACGAAAGACACGTGGACTTACAAATCCCAAGTGGAGAGTGAGTGAGCGCAAAACCGTTGCTCTCACTGTTGGTTTCTCCTCTCGTTTTCTGGCTTCGTTCTCCGTCTCTGCAACCAAACACCGAAAATCAATGGCATGGAGTGATCGCATTTGTCCTAATTCTCCACTTGTACGCTTCTTTTTCCTCCCGACCACCGCTGTGTTTCTTTCTTTCCTTCTCCACCATTCCCTCCAATTTTTGCCGTCCTAGTTTTTTGAAGTTGATAGAACAGCAACTGTTCGAATTTGGACTTTGCAATATACAGCTTTGTGACTCTGTCTCTCCCTTTGTAAATTTTCGTTATATTTCTGTTTGGTTGCCCAGAGAGTGTAGGAAAGTTGAAGAAATGGAAATTCTTGGTTTTTTTTTTTTTTTTTTTATGTACGAACCGTGTCAAGAAATACTGTACTGTATTGTACTTCAGACCTGAGAAAATGCTGAACATGATTTATTTTAAAAAAGAATTTAAATTTGATTATTATATACAAGGAAAAAAGAATTATATTTATTTTTTTAATTGCTTTTTCTGTAATTTTGTTCATGATTTGATGATTTCTTATTTATTTTTTTGGATTTCAGGTGTGGGATGGAAATAAATTTTCAGAGTGTTTTGATAACATATATCCTTTGGCATATGATATGTTGAGGATTTGTTTTCAATCATGCTCTGTTATATGAGAAAAGTGATTGTTATTTGTGTGAGTGCTTTTCCTTGACAATGTGTACAGTTTTAGGGTTTGGTGCAAATGTTGTGGCTATTCTTATGATTTTGGTGCTTTCAATTACTCAGAGGAACACTAGAGGGATCCGCAGGGTATATTTTTTAACCTTTAAATGCTCATGGTATAGGTAGTTGCCGACAAGTAGAAGGAAAATATGTTGAAAGTAACACTTGGATGACCATTTTTAGGCTCTTCTCTTTTTCCCCGAGGCATTCTCTTTGTTATGAGGAAAGTTTTTTTTAAGAAATGGAATAATGTAATTCAGTTTGAACTGTGAAAGGTTTGGTAGTTCCGTTCTCTGCTTTGAGATGCATGGTTTATTTTGTCTTTATCATTTCCAGTCACACAACAGCTTTGGAATTTCTTTCCTGGTTATTTGTATCAACCTGACAGAGTGAGGTATGTCCTTTGCAAGTACCATATCAAGTTGACTATTAGTATTTCTAAATCCTTAAAACTTTTCATATATTTACAAGATTCTCTGACAAAACATAAGTTCTTTATAACTAGAACACCTCTCTACCTCTGCACGAATTATTGCCTCATGTTGTGCTTATCTGTGGGTTAAGTTTATGTTGAACTAGAACTTTGCCAAAACTCTGGTGTGCTCAGTAAGTTTTATGCGTTCTGTTTCTGAATTTTCTTTTTGACCTTCAGTTCTTCATCCACATCAATCTCCTTGACATTTTTCTCTAAATTACATAACAAGGATAAAGCAATTTCTCTCTCTGGCCTCTCTGGGATTTTCTTTTAAAACAAACTAATGATTTTATAAGGATTAAACAGATGAAGTTTACACAAAAAGTTGTGTTGCAAATCCTACCTGCCGTTGGAGCATGTGTGTCATTTATGGACATGATTTTGTTTTTGAAGAAAGGAGTTTATGGAGATGTTGTTGTATATCATGAATGGCTATTCAGAAGCTCTCAATTGATAGTCTGGGTATGCTATTCTAACATAAGTTGTTTGCTGTGTTATCATGATCTTAGCTGTGTTAGCTCAAGAGATTTAGTTCGACTTTCTGCTCTTACTAATGTACAGATCACCATTATAATTTCTTCGACGAGGGCCTACGTTCATGACATCTTTTGCAGCCAGATTCTTTGTTTCTGGTGGATCATGAAAGCACTATTGAGAATCCTTCATCTTTACGGAACATTTGCTTCATTTGAGGTACTGATTTCTGTTAAGTTCTTTCTCTTTACAATGCACAGTCCTAAACTGTTTTTTCATTTTCCAAAGTGAATGATTAATGGATATAACATGTTTGCCACTTGGACCTGCTATATGTGAACTTGTTAGTATAATCCTAATCCACAGAATATGGGTATTGAACCATTGTGATGGCTTGGCTTTTTAATGAATATTTCCATCAGTTCTCTTGTAGTGCAAAGGATTATAATTTATGCTATAATGATCATCCCATAGTGGTCAATGAAATTGAACATGTGTATGGCTGGCATATGTCATCAGATTTTAGGAATTATACATGAGTTAGCTTTGTTTTTATATTTAACATCTTTTGCAAGAAACTGACTTTCCAAAATACCAAAAATAAATCTTTTGCAAGCAGCTGAGAAGAAATCAATTTTCAGATATTGAGAATTGATGGGTGCTGATGCAAATGATACTCCAAAGAAAAGAAATTTTAAGTTGGTTCTTTGACTTGTGGAACTCAAAACTTTTTTCTAAGAATTTTCAAATGTTGGTGGACCAAACTACAATTTATCTAATTTTCCCTCCACACTATGACAAGATTGTAAGGGTGGAAATTCATGTCACTGTGCTGCATTCATGTTGCGTTAACATTATAATTAATTATCAATATCATTATCAAAACCCAAACACAAATACCATCCATTTTTAAGGGAATAACATGGCATGGAATCTTTAGTGGAACCTCTAGACATAACATAATGCATCAAATATGAATGACTTACGTTTGGTTTCTATTCAATTTTTTTTTCTATTGTCTAAAAAAAGATATCCATGAAATTTTTTAAGAATTACATTAAATGTAATAGCTAAAGATGTATAAAATGTTATAAATGGTTTTTCTTTTTATAATCAATTGACTGAGTGAAAGGTGTATCAATTTCAGGTTGACCTTACATGACATGATTATCTTGTGCCATAATTGTATTAACAAGTTACTGACATGAATGTGATGAAGTCAAAGTTAATCCCCCCTTATTTCATATCATGATGAGTTTCTATGTGCATATCATTTCAAGTATTGCTACTAGCACACTATGGATGCAGATCATAGCCTACTATGGATGCTGATCATACCCACAAAGTGGAAAACCTTCTGAGTCGTGCTTGATATATCTACTCTTAAGGCCCTTTCTTAAACTCCTCGGCGTGGTTTGGTCCACTTCATTCAATTCTTAGTGGTATATAACTAAGTTGTTTAGGTACTATAGAGATTAGATTTGCATTCATTTACTTCAGGAAAGCGTGTCAATGTGCGTGTTAAGTTATGTGAGAGCTAGAGCTACAACTGTATGAGCTGAGCTGGCATGTTTGTTATTGATCAGTTGGTAGCTATAACAGAATTTGTTATCAACATAGGGATAAGAGCTAGGTAGTTATTATTGTCTTTGTATATATAATCTAGAACAACGAGAATAATGAGTATCTTCTCTCATTTTCTTCTCTCATAATTTCTCTATTCTCTAATATTTCTTCTGCTAATACTTTGCAGTCAAGTTCACATAGCTGAGCTTGTATGGACATTATATTTCTCTTAAACTTTATTGATTCATCTTTTATTGTGTAGACTTTTGGTTTGGTAGTATTTCATCATTTTCTCCCCTGATAAATTGGAATTTTGATTTCTTAAAAATTCTATAGGGGCAGGTTTTTGAATGTGTGAAAGAAGCTTCAGTTGTTTTTTTGGATATCATGTTTGGCACGTCTATCAATATTATCAGGATAAAACAGGCATCTTCCAAGAGCAGGTATGACCTATCAATTGCATGCTCCTAATTTTTTTTCTACTTTTCGATAGTAACTATATTGCTGTGGCATTATGGATTGAATAACACTATAACATGCTCATAGATAATACCTGTGCAGGATTTAATGCTACCAAGGATTTGTGGCCATATTGTTGGCTTTTTTGAATGTAGTTGTGGAGTTGTGTTTCAAAAAGATGGTATTCTCAACTAAAAATTGATTATTTAAGAGTAACAGAGGCAGCTTTTGGAGCATCAATTGTTTCCTAACTGCTGTTATTACTAACTTTAGTTCACCATATGAGATCATCTGTGTGGATCTTGTTTAATTATCAACTTTCTTCATATCATAAGGTTATTCCAAATCTCTCATCACTTCACATTTGTTGGCACTTCTGAAAAGTTTTGCATTGAAGTTTGTTATAAAATATGCCATTGTATATATCGACTAATACAAGTTGCTAAACATAATTATGCTCCATTGTTACCGGAGAAAACATTGAGACACACGTTAAATAATTATATAATTTGGTTAAGAATGGTTAAATAAGTTATTATGAATGTAGTCTTTTTGCATGGAAAAACTAGATGAGAAAACATCTAACTTGATACATTAAGTTCTGTTGGGTGTTTGGTTCTGCTATCTTCAGTCGCAAGGTGTTGTGACTGTTTGTTTTCAATTTTGACCAAGTGTCATCTACACTGTTGAGTCTCCACTGTCTCAAACACACAAACAGACACTTGTAACTGGTAATATGCATGTGCGTACTTATCTATAGGTATAACCATCAAATGTCAGTTCTGAACTATGTAATGTTCAATCTTGCTTCAACTACAAGGTTTGAATCTGTTTTTCCGTTGATCATATGTTTGCTGAAAGTTATCATGCCAATATAGCAAGCATCCTCTTGTTACATAATTGTTTATATCAGATTTATTTGTCTGTGGATAAATAAAGGTAATGCTTGCTCTTTGTTCTTTTTATATTGGAATTCATTAACCACACTGTTGCTTGCATGAATTGTAGTTCAATGGAAAATCCACTTCTTTCTGTTGATATGGATATTGAAGGAGGTGGTCTTGGTGACTCTGTAAGTAATTTGTTGCCATTTTAATTTTTCTTGTGAAGATTTATGTTTTCTTTTTCTCCTTCTGTATAAAAGATTAGATTATCTGGCTGTTCGTACTTCGTAAGTATAGGTTCTTAATATATATTTCCTACAAGAGCATAGTAGTTTGGAGTTAAACAGGTTCTTAAATACTTTGGAATTGTCGTCAGCATGTCTTGTTATTTTGTAGTTTGATCAACCCAAGATTTGTTGGTTATAATCTCAGTTTTGCATTAGTTTTGATGTGTGGATCACCACAAATATGCAAAGCTCATTGCATGTCAGATAACATTTGTTAAAGGTGTTATCTGGACTAAGTATTGGCGGATTAATATTCTAGCTTCTTCATCTGTTTCATTATAGGTATTATATAGTTTTGGCATTTCAAGCTTCAATAGGACTTTAAAAAATTCATTATTTGTTAGCTAATTGCAATAAATTTTGTCCTAGTAGGTGAATGCATTTGTGGAATGTGTCTAAATGGTTTTATTTTGGAAATGGATTGAAAAATTCAAGAATGATATTTTTAGAAAAGTTCTATGCATGTCCAAAAGGTGATAACAGAATATTTAAAATTTTTTCCCTTTTGCTGATGAATATTCTACTAAGTTATACGTTTGGTTGAGCAACTGATGCTATTCCCTACATTTTGGAATTTCATTTTTGTTTTTTTTTCCTTGCTGTCCCTACTATTTCTACTTCTACTTAAATGTTTACAATTTAAGCTGGTGTTAGAGATGTTTGGAATAAATTTTCCTCATTTTTTGCTGTTAGGAGATTTGAACGGAAAATAAATTAACTACAGTAGCTTGACAGGCCTCAAAAATATTTAGATCCTCTTTAATAATGTGACATAAATTGGCTGTTAAACCTTGAGTCAGTGCAGAAACTGATGTGTTGGATTCTGCAGTTCATCATTGGCTTTGTTGACTTTTGCTACATCTTCTTTCTTTTTTTTTTTTTTTTTTAAGGCGTTATGGTAGAATGCTATCCCCCATGAAACAGCTGATCACTGTTTCTCTTGTCTTTTTCATGACTATTGCAATGCCACTTTTTTAGTCGAGTCTCACATCCAGAATGATATCATCATTTTTTCTTTTGCTCATGTTTCTTTTGCCTTTGCTTTATTTGAAGTCAGTAAAACTCAGTGTAAATGATTTCACCTTGTGTCACTGTCAAAGGGAAATGCATGGAGCTGTTGGGATCTTATGACATTCACAACTATCACTTCTGTGATGGAGCGTGGTATCATAAAGCAGCTTGACTTTGAAGATTTGCTTTGCCTACCTAATGATATGGAACCTTCAAAATGTCATGATAGATTGTTAAGTTGCTGGAGATCTCAGCAGAGTAGCTCTAACCCCTTCTTGATTAGAGCAATCTGTTGTGCATATGGAAGGCCATATTTTTGTATCGGTTTGTTAAAGGTGATTTATTTTTCTGAGCTGAATTTCCTCACTATACAGTAAAGCTGATGAGATTATAGTTATTATGAACACAAGATGCTGAGTCTTATCAATCAATTTGTTAAAGAAAGTAATTATGTCTTTGAACTGTTGATTATTGACTTAGTTCTTCATTTTGCTTCCCTTTATTAATTTAGTCCATTTCTGATGACAGTGGTAATGTTTATTTTCATTGGCTTGATGAAGTTGTTGCTCAAATAGAATTCCCCATGCATATTACTCCAAAAGAAGTTAGCTTTATAGACAGACAAATGAGTAGTATTTGTGTTTTTCATTTGTGATAAAATGATTCTTTTGAGAAAGAATTTTTTGTTACTGAAACCTTGGACCACAGAATTGAAAAAAGGAGAAAAAAAAATATATATGTCAGATTGCATGATTACTGTGTTTGAGAAATGCATGTTGGTTGCTGAAATTAGTGTCTGGCATGTGGTTCATTTCCATAAGATATTGTATGTGTATAATGAATAATCTTTTTGTTGATTAATTTCATCTAGTTCTTCATCAAAGGGAAATAAAATAGAATTAACTGAAAATAATTTTAGTTTTACAGGTTTTCAACGATTGCATTGGTTTTGCTGGACCACTACTTCTCAATAAGCTTATTCGGTTTCTTCAACAAGGTTTGGAGCACTTGAACAGTTCTTAATTCTGATTCCTCAAATGTTGAAATAGCATCTATTGCTTTTGGCGTGACATTGGAAGTTTAAAATTATTTTCTGTTATGTAGTTCTTTTTATTTCATTGTATACCTCAATTATGTTCCTCATGGTTCTATGATATAATAATTTCTTTTGTTAACTGGGTGTTCGAACAATAAATAGCTGTTTTTTCATTTCATTTCTAGCTAATAATGATAACCCCTCATGCAGAGCTCTGATTTTCAATTACATTAAGCTTTTTGGACTTTGAAGCATTTACATGCAAACTGCATGCATTTGGTTGACCATTTGTGTTTTACAGTTGTTGCTTAGTGATCATAATATTTGAAGTTTTAAGCTGATATATTAAATAAAACTTATTGGTGATGTTTCAGGTTCTGCACATTGGAATGGCTATATTCTTGCATTATCTTTGGGCCTTACTTCTATGTTGAAGTAAATATGATTCTTAGAGTCTAATATCTTATCTTAAGCGTTTTTTGCAGTTATTTGCCTGCGTTTATTTCTTTTATTATTTTTTGCGACTGTTTGCCTGCATTTCTTTCTTTTATTTTTTTGTTGTCCCTGCATTATGAACACTGGTATTCTTGATTATTTTTATTTACAATTTTACTGGAATTCTAACCTAAATATGATTAACTTGTGACCTGGATGTAATTTGGTAGATATGATAGAGTCCATGACTATTTTTGTGGGAATAATTTTTAAGTTAAGAGCATTATTGTTAGCCTCTGATAAGACTGGGTTAACCGTGGCCTGGACCAATGGCTGGTTTGGTTTTGTTAAGAATCACTAATTCTGAAATCCTCTTTAACCTGCTGAAAGTAGCTTTGTAGTCAATGAACCAGTTTACTTGGTCACAGTACCAGCTAGTTGGGCGGTTGGTTGAGTAGTTTCATGGCGGCTTGAGAACATATCACACTCATAAAAGATTTAAAAGGTTGCAACTCCACTAATTCCAAGAATCAACCTTGGGCACTTGGTTGGTGCCAAAGTCAAACACCATATCCTGTTGAACTAATGATTCAAGTGTGATACTTCTAGATTCTATTCAAATTTGTTACAAAAAAAATGCTTCTTTTCTTATCTTATTTTCATTGGTATTCTAAATTTATATTTATTAAATTTATCATGCTTAAAATATATAAAGATACTCTTATTTTCTAGGCTTTATGACCTAAAAAATTCAAATTTTTTTATAAATTTTTAATTGAACTCAAAGCTTCTAAAGTCAATTATATCCTAGTTTGACTAATTGGATTCAATTGTACTCAAAATCAAAATCAAAATTGAGTAAAGTGCATATTTGGAGTATATTGACCCTTATATTTTTTTAGTCAGTTCAATGAGATTCAAAAGTAAGTTTAGCGCTTTAGGGAAATTATTCTTTCAAGATTTAGAATTTGAATAAAGGATACTGGTGAAATTATTGGGTGGAGTGGGGTTAGGGAAGGCGACATGCAGCCCCCATCATGTAGCTTTGGCCCACTGGGCCTTTCACTGACCAAAAATAAGAAATATCAGATGATTAGGTAAAAGAATATTTCTATTTCAGAATTTTACTTAAATTATTTTAATTCAGATCAACAAAAGTTCACTAATTTTATGTGTTATATGTATTCATTATTTATTCAATTTAAACAATGACACTTGTTTCAACTTCAGTGATTCTCCAACGTCTGAGATTCTTCCTTTATTAGTTTGAAGATAGGGCTAGATTTTAAAACTTTCCTTAAAATTGCATCTGTACTTCATGTGGACCTTTCTTACTAAATCAGGATTCTATATATATATATATATATATATATATATATATATATATATATATATCACTCTGAACAATCT
>CATIWR010277664.1:0-30766 GCA_949677035.1 Omphalea diandra
AACTCTCCTTCAACTACCCTAAACAAGTCCCATCTTTCACCTTCTTCACCAAAAGCTGCAACAAACACATTGAAGTATCCTCCATAAACTTTCTTCACATAATCAGAGTCTCTTGCTGCTAGCAAAAGAGCATATCTTTTCCCCTCTGCTGATGTATTAATCTTCATATTTTCAAGCAAATAATAATAATAATTGAAACTAACGAAAACCCTTTTACAAAAGTAGAAGAACTCCTTAAATTTGATGACAGAAAATTAATTAGCTAGAACAAGAAGAGAAGAAGTGAATGGTTTTGGATATGAGAATTTGGAGGAGGAAATGCGGTTTATATGGGTAGATTTCGAATATACGCGGCTGAGATAAGCATTATTTTAACCTTATGAAAAGAAATTTCAACTTGGTGGGCCTAATAGGCAATTACAAGGAAATGTGTTCGTGGTACCGACTCTCTATTTAGTCCATATATAATTTATATTTAATAAATAAAAAATTATATTTAAATATAAAATAATTATAATATAATAATAATTTTATTTAAATAACTATAAATATTTGTTAATTCTTTAATTAATTAGATATATAACTTTATTTATTATACTCAATACAGTGAAGTATAAAGACCGTAAATCTTCATATTAACTATGATATTGTTCAAGTTAAATTATGATCACCATAAATTTTCATATTAACTATGACATTGTTCACTTTAAGGTTGGACTCGTATGATTTTTGCTTTTGAATTTTATTAAAAAAAACTCATAGCAATAGGGATTTGCTTGTATTTATAAATTTATTATCTCTCCATTTATAGCGATGTGAGACTTTATTTGCATACCAACATTCAATATCAATCCAAATAAGCAAAAAAAAAAAAAAAGAAATATATTAGTGGCAATTTTGGAACATTATATGAATAAGAAATGATAGTCTCGCATTGAATAAGAGATACGTTTTTGTTTGGACTTTAAATATTCCACATGCGAATTTTACTGTGAACATGTGCTTAGGTTCGGTGGAGTACCAACCCTCAGTCACTGGTTCTATATAGGATTGAGCACGATTCTAGGGAATTTTTCAAATTAAATTAAAAATTAAATCAAAATAAATATTAAACAAAAAATATAGAAAATAGATTGAGATCGAAATTGAAACTGAACTTATATTAATTTAAAATCTGTTGGATTTTGATCCTCCTTTAAAAACTGAATTGAAATGAGACTAAAACCGTATAAGATTTATATTAATTTAATACATGTATATGCTATTTAAATAAAATATAGAAATTAAATATTATAAATATATTACATCTTTGTATATTTGAATATTACTTAATATAAATCTTTTTATAATTATAATTAATTTTTTGCATTCAAAATAAATAATTTTATGTTATAATATGTTCTACAAACATTTAAAATGATAAGTTATATGAATAAAATAAATTAAAATAATTACAATTATGAAATTAAAAAAAATGTAGAATTGAACTGAAATCAAATTGAAAATAAAGAATAGTAAAGAAAAAATCAGAATGAATTAGATTAATTTTTTGTTCAATTCAATTCCAGTGCTTACAACAATGGATCCCGATTCTTCCATTTTTAAGGGAACGATGCTTTGATCCGATTCTAGAATTTTCAAAACTCTGGACTGGACCAAGCACACCCCCATGTATCACATATGTAAAATTCGGGAAAAATGCTAAGATATAAAAGGGTGAAAAATAATATTTTTATCTGATTTAAACAAATCTGATAGAAGCAAAAATTAAAAAACAAAAAACAAAAAATTATATTTGCATTTTTATTTATAATAATCTTTTACTTTTTATAAAACGTTATTATTAGCTAAATTATGTCAGAATGAGAAAAAAAATGTTATTCCAAAAAATTTTTTTATTCCAATAAATAAAAATGAAAAAAATAATAGCCATGATATACATGCAAATAAACATACTTAACTGTTTGATTAAAAAAATACAATTAATTGCTTGCATAATCTAAAGAAGATTTTCACATTAAAATATCGGATAATACCAACGTACTTTTTCATGTCTCCCAATCAGTCCAATCAATGGCAAAATGGTAATAAAAAAGTGAATTATTTTTGCGTGCAAGTATTGAGGCCAAATGCATATCAAGGCCCCTATATTTGTATTGAATGTGAAATTGCGATCTTAAAGATTTATTTTATTCAATTAAACATAATTTTTGAAACCAACTAAATTAAACTCCTTAGTGAATAAGATAGTAATTTTATTGCTGATTAGGCAAAGAATATTATTGTTATTGTTGTTATTATTACTATTTAATTTTCTTTAATTTTAATTTCTTGAATATTATAATAAAAATAAATCCTTTAATTGAGGATTCAAAAACATAAAATCATCACTTAACCAAATAAAAAATATCATAGTAAATTTCTATGAATGACCCATAACATGCTTCTACTTCTATATGAGAAATTATTCAATATATTCGTAAAACGCATAAATACATGAATAACTTCTTAATCAAAGATGAAATCAGGATTTTTAAGTGGAGAAAAAAATAATGTTTTTAATTTTTTAGATTGAGCTACCATATATCATAATTTTTCAAGTAATGTTTTATTTAAAAAAATTAGTATATAAACTAAATTAATAGATATAGTTCTTTTATATAACTTAAACTAAAAAACTAAGAACTTGTTAAGTTTAAATTAATTAATCCATAAGATTTTATAGAACTTATTTAGAAGTCAATACTTCACTTGTCAGGTATGGTATTTGAAATATTATTATATTTTTAGAGTTTATCTTAATAAATTACTTAGTTTTTATATTTTTAAAAATATATTGTTAAGTTTTTCTATTTTATCCTTGTTAAACTTCAAAACATTTCCTTTTAAAAATAAATTATTTTCTATCAATTCAATTGTGATATACAAAAATATTTTTGTAGATTAAAAGAAGATTAATTTTCAATAAGGACTAAATAGTCTGTAATTTTCAAATAACATAGACTATGCAATTCATAATTATCAAAATATAAAGATTAACTAGTTGTCTATTTCTAAATTACAGAGACTAAGTAATTGGCACATTAAATTTGAATGGCAAAAAAGAATTTCTTTTTAGATAGAAGAATCTCGAAATATAGTATGAAAAAAATAGAGACATAATAATATATTTTTAAAAATATAGAGGTTAAATAATTTATTAAAATAAATTTTAGGGATATAATATTTAACCCTATATAAAATTAGTTACACTTGACTCAAAATTTTATAAAAATTAATAAAATTTATAAATAAATTTTAAACTGACAGATGCAATTAACACTAAAAGATTTAGAGTACAATTTTTTAAGTGTATAAATTTAAAATAAAATCTTACATCTATATTCCCAACATGAAAATTCACTAATAAATATTTTTTTTATATAAAATTCATTTACAAATCAAATAAATTTCACATGAATTTATTTCAAATATTAAGTAGTGCTTTTACTTTTAACTTGATGTGATTTGGTATAATTGATAAATTTATTAATTTGTAGAAGCATGGTCTTTTTGGCCACATTCTATACTTTTTCTTCCTCAAATTTTAATAATATTTGGCTTAACAAATTTGTAAAACAAAAAGACATAGGAAATTTTAAAAAGAAAATACCAAATTGTAGGGGAAAAAAATGTTAGTGTTGCGTCCTTGTTTCTCAAGAACTAAACTCTCCTACAATTAGAAATTACCAATTAAACATAATTTTAGTATTTTTTTCCCATGCGATCCTTAAAAAGGTTGAGCGATGTAAAGAGTTATGAATTTTGTTATCCTCTCATCAAATAGTATAGCCTCATAATACTAATTTGATTCATATCGTGACACTATTATAATTGTGATTCTTATTTGGGTAAGTTGGAAGGCTTATAGTGTGTGTGTATATATATATTAGATAAAGATGGAATACGAATGAGGTTGATGGAGGTGTTTTTTTTTTTTTTTTGATAAGTATGTTAGCTTGTATTAAAAGTTCTTCAAAATGAAAGCACAAATATTGTACAGAGAAATGGCTAAGAAATTATATACAGAGGTTGGCTCAAAAACTATATACAGAAATTGGCTAATTAGCCTTACAACTGAATCACAATCATAAGCTAACAAAAATTACAAATTGAAATAATTTATCTCAATTACAAAAAGGCAATGAAATCCTCGGATCGTTGATTCTTTGATGTGAAAATGAAGAAAGCGATTGATGAGCAAGCTTCACCGAAGGCTGCAAAAAATGATGTCCTTGGAGCAAGATGATGAATCAGACTGATGATTATCATGGACAAGTTTAATCTATATATAGATATAGATATAGATATATCTATATATAGATATAGATCTATATATAGATATATATATATATATAGATACGGATATGTCTATATCTATATAGATATAGACATATCCGTATCTATATATATATATATATATATATATTGAAGAGCCATAATATTAAAAAAAAATGATTATTGAAACCAGATCAATATGTAAAATTTTTAAGCCTTGAAAAATTTGAAAGTATTATCATTTAATTTCTTGTCAAGTGTTTTCTGTTATTATTTCTCACTCTAAGATTACACTAAATAAAATATAATAGGTCTTTTTATTATAAAAAATTTATTAATTAAAAATTATGCATGGTGAAATAATTAGTTATTGTATAGTATAATTTCATGAAGTGATCAAATAAAGTAGTTGAGATTATAAATTATATGTTATGTAGAGAAAACCTACATAAAGCAAAATAAGCTTACATGCTTTGTCCCCATGAAACTCATCTACATTATTTCTATTAAACTTTTTAAATTGCTTTTGTAGTCCATTTATTCTTTACAATGTTTGGTTATGATATTTAATTTGTGCAGAAATATGTGATTAATTTTATTTGGATTAAAGTGTTACTTGAAATTAGAATAATTATTGAATTTGATCCAATTTATTTAAATCAAAGTAGTTTTGTGTATATGTTAGTTTGAATTAATTTTTGTACATATCATATATTACTATATTTGTATATCATTTGTTTTAGAACTCTATTTAATAACATATTTTTCTATATGAGAACAAAGATTTTATAGTCTTCTTTTCATAAAAATTTAAATGACTACATGTGAAAGAATGAATAGACTAAATAAACTATTAAGTTAAATATATGAAAGAGATAAAGTTATTAAGATAAAAAAAAAAAAATCAACAGTACCAATTCAGAATACGCGTGTGCATCACAAACTATATGCAACGCTGTCACAGAAAAAAAGAACATAGAAAAGGATGGGTACCCAAAAAAAAAAAAAAAAAAAGGAATCCATAAGGCTTCTTCGTTAAGACTTTGCTTGGACGGCCAGCGATACTGGAATACAAAAATCACAAACATTGGGTAAAGAATGAGCACAAATTGCGCAATGAAATGGATCTCAAGAACATTCGAAAGATGATTTTTCATCAATTGTATTTAGGCAACTTTAATGGGCAGATACATTAATAGGGAAGAAAGGACTAGCTGTCTTATTTATGTAACTTGACAACTAGTACGAACGATACCAATTAGGGCATCTCTAAGGAGGTTGAATGAAGGGTTGAATGTCCTTGCTCTTGGTTCAATCTTTTTATTGCACCTTCACCTATAGTGGGGTGTAATATATTTAATTATGCCTTCTACGCGTAATATAGACCTCCACTTATAATGGGAGTGTAATATATTTGATAATGCCTTTTACATGTGATATACTTAAAAGTTGATAATTTTGGTTGCTTTTAGGTGCTTTTTTAAATAAATTAATTATTCAAATAAAATATTTTTAAAACTTTTTATCAAATAAAAGTTACTGTTGCTTTCATTGCAACGATAAATTTTGTTTGTTTTTTGAATATTATTATTTCCTTTTCAATTGTTTTAAATTATATGGAGTTATATTAATTAAATAAAATATTTTAAGTATTGATTATTTATTTAATATTTAATGACTATTTAAGAAACAATAATGTAAAGAGCTAGAAAAATATATATTATTTTTTAGATAATTATTAATTTTTTCATAAATTAAAAAAATTTTGGAAAAGTAAAAATTTTTTCGAAGTTAATAAATTATTTTTCAAAACTAATGATATAATTTTTGGAATATAAATTTATTTATATATTGGGTATATATTGTAAATTATTAAAATGAATATGTGATTTAATTGTTGGTTCATACTATTATACTCTTTAGAATGTAATTTATAATGAAGAATAATGTAATGAAAATGTAGATAATAGAATGATGATGTAACATATGGATTAAACTCTAAAAATTATACATCATTGTGGATGCTCTTAGTCGCAGCTTATTAGTCAAACCATATTGTATGGTGCAATGTTACCAATGATTCAAAGCCGAAATGGATTAGTTGATCAGGCAGTAAAATTAAAAATTAGTCAATAATTTAATTTGATTCAGTCTAAAAAATTAGACAATAAAAAATGATAAAAATAAAAAAAATTGATCAAAATCGAGAGAATAACCCAAAACCAAAAATCGGATCAAACTGGTTCAACTTAAAATTATGTCATTTTTTAAAAAAAAATTACATCATTTTACTTAAATTTTAAAAATATTTTTTTATTTTATTAAATTTCATTATTTTATTAATTTTCTTTATTTTATTATATTATATATATATTCTAATTTTTAATAAATATTATTTATATATTTTAAAAAATTTTAAAATATATTTTATTAAATTAAATTGGTTAAACCGGTTGAACTAAAAATCAGTTAGTTGATCAATTCAAACTTCGATTCAATTTTAAAAACATAGTTAGTGAACACACACACACACATATATAGAAAAAGAGAGAGAGAAGACTTAGGTGGGTCAATGAATAATTGGACATATAAAAAATGGACTACGATCAAAATTGAAATTGAACTGATATTAATTTAAAATTAATTTCATTTTAATCCTCTTTTAAGAATCGGATTGAAATTAGATCAAAATCGAACTGAATTGAAAAACTGATTATATATATATATAATTTATATTAATTTAATACATGTATATATTATATATTTAAATAAAATATAGAAATTAAATATTATAAATATATTATATCTTTGTATACTTGAATATTACTTAATATAATTCTTTTTATAATCATAAAATTATATTTTTATTAATTTTATGCATTCAAAATAAATAATTTTATATTATAATATGTTCTACAACATTTAAAATGATAGGTTACATGAATAAAATAAATTAAAATAATTATAATTATGAAATTTTAAAAAATGTAAAACCGAACTGAAATCAAATTGAAAATATAGAATTGTAAAGAAAAAAAAGGAATGAATTAGATTAATTTTTTATTCAATTCAATTTTGGTCCTTCTAGCAATCGATTCTGATTCTTCCATTTTAAGGGAATGATACTTCGATCCAATTTCAGAATTTTTCAAGCTCACCCCTAGTCCTATATATCATATATGTAATAATTTGAGAAAAATGATAAGACATAAAAGGGTAAAAATAATAATTTTTTCTGATTTAAATAAATCTGATAAAAGTGAAAATTAAAAAATAAAAAATTATATTTTCATTTTTATTTATAATAATCTTTTACTTCATATAAAATATGCTTTATAATTAGCTAAATTATGTCAGAATGAGGAAAAAAATTTATTCCAAAAAATTTTTTTATTCCAATAAATAAAAATGAAAAAAATAATAGGCATGGTATACGTGCAAATAAACATACTTAACTGTTTGATTAGAAAAATGCAATTAATTGCTTGCATAATCTAAAGAAGATTTTCACATTAAAATATCGGATAATGACAGCGTGCTTTTTCATGTCTCCTAATCAGCCTAATCAATGGCAAAATGGTAATTAAAAAGTGAATTATTTAAGCGTGCAAGTGGGATTGACGCAAATTCATATAAAGGTCCCTATATTTGTGTTGAATGTGAAATTGGGAACCTTAAAGATTTATTAAACATGATTTTTGAAACCAACTAAATTAAACTCCTTGATGAATAAGATAGTAATTTTATTGCTGATTAGGCAAAGAATATTATTGTTATTGTTGTTATTATTACTATTTAATTTTCTTTAATTTTAATTTCTTGAATATTATAATAAAAATGGAAGTGATACTAGAATATAAAAATCACAAACATTGAGTGAAGAATGAGCACAAATTGCGCAATGAAATGGATCCCAAGAACATTCGAAAGATGAATTTTCATCAACTGTATTTGGGCAACTTTAATGGGCAGATACATTAATTAAGGATGAAAGGACTTGTTATCTTATTTATGTAACTCGACAACTAGTAAGAACGATACCTATTAGGGCATCTCTAAGGAGAAAATAACCTATCAATAAAAAATGATTAAAATTGAAAAAATCAATCAAAATCAAAAAAATAATTTAAAATTAAAAATCAAATCAAATTGATTCAATTTAAAATTACCTAATTTTTAAAGCAAATTTTAAATTTTAAAAATTACATTATTTTACTTAAATTTTAAAAATAATTTGTATTATTTTATTATATTAATTTGTATTATTTTATTATATTATATATGTTTTCTAATTTTTAATAATTATTTTTTTATATATTTAAAAAAATTAAAAATATATTTTATTAAATTAAATTAGTTAAACCGGTCGAACTACAAATCAGTTAGTTGACCGATTCAAACTTTGATTTGATTTTAAAAATATTGGGTGTTACTCTTTTTAATAGTTAGTGAACCTATATACATATATACAGAGAGAGAGAGAGAGAGAGAAGACTTAGGTAGGTCAATGAATAATTGATTAGCCAGTTGTTGGATATTCCTATAAAGGTCTGTGCAGTATTAATAGTGTTAATAGAGGATGAGAAATGAAAAAGGGTGAGGATCTATTTTAAATTGTTTATCAAACCACTCAAATTAACATATGGAGAATAAATCCGAGACCTTACCAAAGGTACTACAGCAGGCCGTTTGGCAACAAAGCCTGAAGGTGGTTTAATTATTTATGCATTGAAAGCTTTTTTCTCCACTTTAATTGAATAGAGGATGCACATGAGAAAATACAGTTAATGGAACATATTATGATATAAATATAGAGACCTCTATGTTTTAGAAATTATATTTGACAATGACATAGAGTCAGTTATGAATATACATTTAAAAATTAATTGTGAATTAATAATAAGATGTCAAAATTAATTTACATAATTTTGATTCAGTTGTAAGATTGAGTTTATCTCTTTTTTTTTTTTTTGTATTAAAACAAAATCATCCTTCATATTTTTTTTCATATATTATTTCTTATTTCCTCTTTTTTAATGCTTGAATTTTATCTTATTAGATGATAGTCTTTTCTTTATAACTATAAATAATTTCTGGTAAAAATAATAAATTAAATCAATTGAAAAATAAATTACTAAATAATTATAATTCAATTTAATTTTCGAAACAATCAAATACGCTTTGTTTTGCCATTGCAAGCAAATACAGCTATAAAATTCTTTAATAGTGACCATAAATGGCATATGATTTATATAGCATTTCAGAAATTTCATGTAATTTTGGTCTATAAACAATGTTTATTTGCATCTCCATTGTGTAGTGATTGAACTAACTTAATACGTTAAAATTCATTAAATATATATATAATTTTTTTATATTACATAAAGAGAAGTACAAGTTATATATAGAACTTGATAATATTACATAAAATTCATAGCAATATGAAATTTTTTTTATATGTTTACTAGTTACGTTTATAAATTATTTTATTACATTTTGAATTGAACAAATTTTCGCATTATTAATTGTAATATGTAATTTTAAATTTTTTCATATAAATACGTAATTTTATCAATGTAATATGTGAAATGTTATCAAATATATGCAACTCTTTTTATACTATGTAAAGAGATATAAAAGTTATATATACAATTTGATACATACTAGTTATATCAATATGTAATTTTTTATATATTTATTAATTGCATTTAGAGATTATTTAATTACATTTTAAATTGAAAAAAATTTACATATTATTATTTGTAATATATAACTTTAAATTATTTCATGTTAGTATGTAATTTTATCAATATAATATATGAAAAATTATTAAAATATATGTAACTCTTTTTATATTATATAAAAAGATATATAATTTATATATAAATTTTAATAATATTATATAAAATTAATTGTAATATATGACTAGAATTACTAAAATTACCGCGCCTGTAGGACAGTGTAGAAGCACCGTGTAGGGTAATCCCGCTTCTACAGCGTTCAAAAGAACAAAAGAAATGGGTAAGCGTAACAAATTTTTGGAAACTTGGCCAAACTTAATCCAAAATGTGTTATCGAATACTTGAAATTATGTTTGGGCCTGTCCCTAACTGGGTTTTGCCCGACAAATTGACAACTAGCCCATAGGTTCAAGCAATTTTAAATGAATAATATAACATAACATATAAATAAAATAAAAAATTGGGAGTCGACCCAGTTTCAGATATCCCATTTCCCATGCATGAAACAACGTGGTCTCATCATCACAAAATCATCTTTTAATTTTACTTATTTTTTTCTCCATTCCTTCCTCTTTCTCTTCGGAAAATAAATGCCTCTACCTCTTGTTGCAGAATAAAAGTAATATTCGATCTATTAAAATTCACTTAATAATTTTATAAATAAATAGAGAGTGAAAGATTATACTAAAAACCACAATATAGATTGATTCCTAAGAAAAATTGGAGGAATTACAAACGGTCTCATTTAAAATCCAACCTCATTAGATAAAATCACCCTAATAGTAATTTAACAGCACAATATATCACAACAACTATATTTTACAGAATAGTTATTGAAAAATAAAGAAAAAAATAAGAACATCAAAATTTAACGAGATTCGGCTAATTATACCTATATCCTCAGGCACTAAAAAATTATATTTCACTAAAAAAATGACTAAAAAGTGAAATATTACAAAATAAGGAGAAATATTGAAAATTGCATAAGAGATGAGTAGACAATTTTGGGAAGATCAAACTGAAAAAATTAAGACTCTATTTATAATAAAAAAAACTTTCATTCCCTTTGTTATTTCCCTGATATGAGATTTTGAAGTGAGCCAACATAGTTAACAAATCTTCACTTAAGCGAATTTCAACATCTTTAATATATTATCAAACAGTCTTTGATAGTGTCTCCAAATTTAACATCAAACTTTAGCAATATTGATCAAGTCTAAACAAAGTTGGAACTTGACCGCAGTGACAACTTTTGTCATAATGTCAGCAAGATTCTCAGTAGTATGAATTTTCTGGATTCTAACGCCTCCTTATTCTATAATCTCTTTCACAAAGTGATATCGAACATCGATATGTTTCATCCTTGCATGATAAACTTAATTTTTTGCTAACTGGATAACACTCTAACTATCACAATGTACTTTGACATACTTCTGCTCAATTTTCAATTCACCAAACAACCCTTGAAGTCAAATTGCTTCCTTTACAGCTTCTGTGATTGTCATGTACTCTGCTTCTGTAGTAGACAAGGTAACTGTTGACTGTAAAGTAGACTTCTAACTAACTGGTGTCTTTGCAAGAGTAAATACATAATCAGTAATTGATCGACGTTTATCCAAATCACCAGCATAATCTGAATCACAATATCCTACTACACACTGACTGATTTTCTGCTCAAATATCAATCCAAAATCCATGGTATTTTTAATGTACCGTAGAATCCATTTCACAGCATGCCAATGCTCCTTTCCTGGATCATGCATATACCTATTCACAACCTCAACTGCTTGTGAAAAGTCAGGTCTTGTATAGACCATAACATATATCAAGCTACTAATAGCACTTGCATATGGTACTTTTGACATGTACTCTCTTTCTACATCATTCTTCGGTGACATTGAGGTATTTAGCTTAAAATGAGGAGCAAATGGAGTACTAACAGGTTTTGTATTTTCATTCATGCTAAAACATTATAGTACCTTTCTAAAATATTGTTTTTGAGTCAAACAAATTCTCTTCAATTTTCTGTCTCTGGTAATCTGTATGCCAAGAATCTTTTTTGCTTTGCTTAAATCATTCATTTCAAACTCCTTTCTCAACTGAGTTTTCAATTTCTCAATTTCTGCCTGACTTTTTAAAGCTATCAGCATATCATCAACATAAAGAAGAAGATATATGAAGGATATGTCTTGTAGCTTGCGCAAACACACACAATGATCATATTTGCTCATAGTGTACTTCTGCTCTATCATAAACTTGTCAAATCTTTTGTACCACTGACTCGAAGATTGCTTCAATCCATGTAAAGATTTCTCAAGTTTACACATTAAATTTTCTTTTCCAGCAACCTTGAATCCTTCTAGCTGAGTCATATAGATTTTCTCTTCCAAGTCTCCATGTAAAAATGCAGTTTTTGCATCCAATTGAACTAGTTCTAAATCCAATTGTGCTACCAAAGCGAATAAAATTCTAATGGAGAAATGTTTCACAACTAGAGAAAATACCTCATTATAATCAATTCCCTCCGTATGAGCGTAGCCTTTAGACACCAATTTTGCTTTGTAGCAAACATCATCTTGGCCAGGAAATCCTTCATTCTTTGCAAAAATCCATTTGCATCTAATTGCTTTCTTTCCCTTTGGAAGACTAGCAAGTTCCCAAGTATGATTCTTATGAAGCGATTATATTTCTTCATACATGACAATCCTCTACTTTTCTTCTTTTGAACTTCGGACTACTTTAGTAAAAGTGGTAGAAATGTCATTAGCTATAATTGGAGATGCATGAGGTACTATATCAACATAGTGACTAGGCAATCTTGTCGTCTTCTTTTAAGTCACCATATCAGCAAAGCGGTTAGGCATTCTATGTACACTCTCTGGCTTTCTAGATGTACTTAATTGAGGTTGCTGAGGAAGTCTTTGAACTCCTTCTTCTTGAGAATCTCCTTCTACCGTAGGATGAGTCTCAACACTTTCTTTATCTGCAGATATTACTATTTTCTCAAACTCCACCTGTTTGGGAGTATCATCTAACTGTTTAATGTCTACCTTTTTCAACATGGTAGATTTATTAAATGTGACATTCTTGCTAAAAACTATTTTCTTTGTCTCTGGACACCATAGACGATAGTCTTTTATGCCAAAGGTGATCCCCATGAACAATGCTTTTTTTTGCTCTTGGATCCAACTTTGACTCCTTAACATGATAGTATGCAGTGGAACCAAATACATGTAAGGAATTATAATCTGTAGCTGGCTTTTCAAATCATTTCTCTAATGGTATTTTTTCATCAATAGCAGTAGATGATAGGCGATTGATGAGGTGGCACACATATGTTACAGCCTCAGCCCAAAATTATTTACCCAACCTAGCATTGGATAACATACATCGAACTTTCTCCAGTAATGTTCGATTCACGCATTCTGCCATACCATTTTATTGTGGTGTAGATTTGACAGTGAAGTGTCTGATAATGCCTTCATTTTCACAAATTTTCTCAAATGGATCACTTCTATATTCTCCTTCATTGTCTGTTCGGAGACGTTTGATCATTTTGTCTGTCTGAGTTTCCGCCATCTTTTTCCATTTTAGGAAAACTCTTAACACTTCATCATTTGTCTTCATTGTATACACCCATACTCTCCGAGAAAAAGCATCAACAAAGGTCACATAATAGTATTTCCCTCCCAAAGAACTAGTTTTAGAGGTACCCCAAACATTAGAGTGAATATAATCCAAGATACCTTCAGTATTATGGATTACTGTTCTAAATTTGACCCTTGTTTGCTTCCTTTTGATGCAATGCTCATAAAAGTTCAATTTGCAAGTTTGCACTCCTTCAAATAATCCTTGCTTAGTAAGCAAATTCAAAGATTTTTCTCCAGCATGCCCTATGCGTATATATCATAGTTTGGTTGCTTTTAACTCTTAATCATCAATAGAAGTTGTTGTTGTTGTCCCTGTAACTGTACTACCCAAATAGTGGTACAAATTATTATTCTTTCGAATTCCCTTCAATATCACACATGCATCAAATATAATCTTCATCACTCCATTTTTCACTTTTACCTTGAATCCTTTTGAGTCTAGGATCCTGACAGAGATGAGATTTTTGCTCGATTCTAGCACATAATGAATATTTGTTAAGGTGATGATTGATTCATCCGTATTTCTCAAGCAAATCGAACCAATCTCATATATTATCAAAGGGAAGTTATTTGTTATATAGACAACTTTACCATTTTTAAGTTCTTTAAAATCAAAGAACCATTCCTTATTGAGACACATATGGTAGCTACATGCTGAATCTAGTAGCCATACATCATAAGAAGCATTTGATGATGTAGCAAGTGAGTAATCTGACACTACTTTATCAATTTCAACAACACTTGATTCCGCTGTAGCTTTTTCTTTATCGGGCTTGCCCTTATTTCTCAATTTTGGACAATCCTTCTTCTAGTGCCCTTTTTCTCGACAAAAGGCACACTCATTTTTGCTCAACTTGGGCCTTGACTTGGTTGGATCTCCCCTTCTTTCTCATACTTTGATTCTGTGAACGGTCTTTAATTACCAAAGCTTCTGCATCTCCGCTAGAACTAACCTTCTTGTCTTTCTTCCTTAGTGCATAACTGTATAAGATGACACATACTTCATTAAGAGATACAACAACATTTCCTTGAAGCAGAGTAGTTTCAAGAAATTCAAACTCCTCAGGAAGTTATCCCAACAACATAAGAGCTAAATCTTCATCTTTAAATATCTCATCTACATTCACCATATCAATAATCAACTGATTAAAATTGATAACGTGTTCATTCATTGTGGTACCTGGTACATAAGTGAAGCAAAACAACTTCTTCTTCATGTGAAACTTATTCTGACTGTTTTTCTTCATAAATTTTTCTTCTAGTACCTTCCATAAATTACTTGCAGAGGTTTCTTTCTAGAATGCATATTTCTGCTCTCTAGAAAAGCATGATCAAATTATACCATATGTCAATTGATTGATCATTTTTCAATCTTTAATTGTACCACATGTCAATCGATTGATCGTCTTCCAATATTTCTCCTCAATATCATTTGGTTTCTTATCTTCAATGGCAATATCTAGACTTTGCTGAAAAAGAGTGTCTAAAACCTCACTTTGCTACATATCGAAATGACTTGTGCCATCAAAAATTTTCATCGCCAATTTTGAATTTGTCACGGCAGTTCTTACCCAGATGAGCTGTGATGAAACAGTCAATATGGTAGGTGTGGATATTTTTGAAGAGCTCTCCATTTCGATTACAAAATTCTTTTATAGCCTTCAAAGCGAAATACAACTAGCCCAAGGAAATCTTTTATGATGTGGAAGATCAGATTAAACTGCAATCACATAGTATATTAAGAGTAACTTGTGGCTCTGATACCAATTGTTGTGAAATAAGGATAATATTCTATCTACCAAAGTTTATCTAATAAATTTATAGGTGAATAGAGAGTGAAAGATTATACCGAAAACCACACTATAGGTTGATTCTCAAAAAAATTTGGAGGGATCACAAACGATCTCACTTAAAACTCAACCTCTTTAGACAGAATCACCCTAATAGTAATTTAACAGCACAATATATCACTACAACTATATTCTACAAAATGACTATTGAAAAATAATGACAAAAATAAGAACACTATAATTTAATAAGGTTCGACCAATTATGCTTACGTCATTGGACACTAACAAAATTATATTTCACTAAGAAAATGATTATAAAGTGAAATATTACAAAAGATGAAGAAATATAGAAAATTGTCTAAAAGATGAATAAATAATTTTGGGATGATCAAATTGAAAAAATTAAAACTCTATTTCTAACAAAGAAATTTCTGTTCCGTTTGTTATTTTCCCGATATGAGATTTTGAAGTTAGCCAACATAGTTAACACCTTTGCCTCGATCGGCCTTTGCCTCTGCCCTCTTCTATAAAAGTATATGTGTTAAGCCCTATTTGGTCCCTACTCTGTCCATGCCCTTGTATTTAAATTATTTTCTTTCTTTTCTGCAATCAGTGACCATCATATTTTCCTTCTGATGGGATTTTTAAAGCCCAAAAATTGTTGATGAAATGAATTATGGGCCACGTACTACCCATAAATCCACTTATGGTTCAAAATTAAAATTAGCCCGAGAGCTACTCAACAGAAAATACTTGGGCACTTACATGCCATCCATTCATTCTTCGCATGCTAGCCCATATATAAAATCATGGCAGTTTTAAGGTTTTTTTTTTTTTTTGAGGAAATAATTGTATGTAGTTAAAGACAAGAAGAGGGTCAAATTATCTTTGGTTCAATGGGTTTTCGTAAGCATAATGAAAATGGGGCTAATTGGGGGGTGTTGCGTATGCTGTATAAAAGTAGTTTCTCACCTTATCTTTATGATTTAATTATCATCATCTGCCATTGATTTACTCACTTTCGAGACCCAAAAAAAAAAAAAAAAAAAAAAAATCTGCCTATCAAAAAGTTTCTGTCGAAATTTTTAGGAAAATTGGCCCCTGCCACTGTAAAGATCAGAACTTTAACTTTTTTATATTTATTATTACTATAATTATTTGAAAAAAGAAAAATTTAAAATAAAATTACTGCACTACCACTACCTCTAGTTACGACACCAGCGACTTTTCCTCAACAACATTTCAAGCCATGTTAATATAATATACCCTCTCTCTCTCTGTACAACTGTTCATAATCAGGAATTTGGGTTCTTTAAACACCACTTTCTTGCATTTTCCAAGTAACCAAACAGAAACAGTACAAGGGACTGAACTATTTCCCTTTTTCATTATGGTAATATGTGCATATATCAGAAGAAGCAGAAAGAAATGTATCATTAAGTAGCTAATGCAACATTTTTTTTAGACACAGTAGTACTTTTTTTTTTTTCATTTGTATCTGTCGTGGTTTCATTCATGCGCACAAAAGAAGTAACATTATGATTTTTGAAGATCTGGATTGAAAATGATTGATATCTTCTTGCTCTTGCTCTTTTCTTTTTTTTTTTCTATCTCGACTAGATCAGAGAACTGATGCACTTCTAATTCTGTGTTTTTCTTGAACCTTTTTCTTCTCCTGGGTTTCTTTATACTAAAACAATATTAGAACACAGAAAAAAAGATTCAACATGATTTCTTTGGACAAAGACAACCCAATTCACCATTCTTGCATGCATGTACTTGGTTTTTTTTATTATTATTATTCATAATCACAAGCTTTAATAATATACGAATATATTTTGTGGGTTACATTTATATATTTCAGGGTAAGAGCATAGATCAGAACCATCTGATGAGAGATTCCTGATATAGGGCTTGTCCTGGTATAAGAGCTGCCCAACTTTCTCTTTAGGTACTAATCTCTCCATCTCTAATTTCGTTTTCTTTTTCTTCTCTTTTCAACATCTGCAAATACATCCATTGCTCTTTCTCTGATTTCTGGATTTTTTCCTCAGACATTCTGTCCCTTGCTGAGCCTGTATTGGCTTGCATTTATGTGTTCATGTACTGCAAGGTGCATTGCCAAATCATACACCTTGCTCTTAATCACCATACACCTGTCTAACACCTATGCTTAATTCCCGACAACTCAGATTTCGATCTTGTTGTAGTGTCTTGCTATTGCATTGCATGTGTATATTCTGTCTAATGATGAGTCCCACATCAATTTTGGGCTCTTTAGAAGGGTAATATAATTATACAATTTTGCATTATAAAGAAACTAAACACTAGATTTGTTAATTTAGCAGCATTTATTATGCACTCAACAAGGGTAAAAGCACAGTTTGATAAGCCAGTCCCATGCAAGGAGGAATCCTGTTAAGGGCAATTCACCATCACATTCAGGTGAATGAAACTTCCTGTTGACATAGATGCGCAATACCCGGGGAAGTCTTGTACTCTTAGTTACCCCAAATCTAAGACAAAATGACCAAAATGTCCTATTTGGGCTTAGTCTAAGGCAAGTTTTAGGGAGAGGAGGGACCCAATGACGCATATTTCAATTGGA
Organism: Omphalea diandra; assembly: GCA_949677035.1. Lineage (NCBI taxonomy): Eukaryota > Viridiplantae > Streptophyta > Magnoliopsida > Malpighiales > Euphorbiaceae > Omphalea > Omphalea diandra. Next base: position 18,107 of record CATIWR010277664.1, read on the forward strand.
CCCCATAAAGCAAGCAGTAGCAATATTTGACCAAAGGTCGTCAAAGCAAAGTCAGTATAGAGAGAGAGAGCGTAAATAAAATAAATGATGATATTGATATTATCTCGATAGAAGAGAGAAGCTGCTGTTTATTCGCCCGCTACAATCCATAAACGAATGTTAGGCTGAGAAGCACTATGGCGTGTAGGGTTTTTTGTGGCTGTCTCGAGAAATTTAGCCTCGACCCTGGTGCCTGTTTCGTCAGGAAGGAGAGAGTCAGGCCCTAGACTTTGGTGTAACATTCAAAAAAGAGAAAAAAAAGTAATTAAAATATTTCGGAGGTTTGTTACAATTAAAAAGAAAATTTTGTATAAAACTTAAGTGATACATATTTTGATATAATAAAAATCAAAGAATTGATTATGATGAATTCTATAAATATTTTTCAAATTAAACGTAAATTAATAGTGAAAGGAGAATGGGTGCTATGATTTCGATCTCACAAAAGTAATTTCCTTTCTAATATTTTTTTAAAAAATAGTGAAAGGGGTAATAATGGAAATTAGGAAATTGATAAAGGCGTGTCGAGGTGAGAAAAGAAAAAGGAGAGAGGACCGAAGTTGCTTGCGCAAATCTAGCTAAACTATGCTTCCGGCTTTGCAAGTGGAGGAGAGTGAGTGTTGAGAGCAAAGAGAGAATTGAAAGAAGAACCGTACAAATACAAACCCAGTCCATTTCTCTCATTTCATTTCCTATAAAAACAAATACAACTTTACGTGGCCTCGTTATGTTTAGACAGACACTTACTGCATAGCCTCAGAAAAACACTCATATTCTCAGCTCAGTTTCCCACTCTTTTTTTTTTTTGCCATTTCTTTTCCTTTTTTACCTTTCAAGATAGGACAAGAAAAACCCACAGCAAGCAAGAAAACAGAAGAAAGAAGGCAAACGTACACAGACAGCAATACGCTTCTTCTTTTATTTTCAAAATTTTCAATTTTGCCCTTTGTACCAACTCATTAATCCTTTTTTTTTTATGTGATGACATGATAGGGTTGTGAAGGTTGTGGTGGAAGATGGTGAGAGCTGTGGCTGATATAACGTGCGAAATTGAAGCAGCATCTTTGGCCTTTGCCATGTTAAAGCAAAGGGGTGTTTTGGGGTTATTATGTAAGAGAAGATGGAGTGGTGGATATTCAAGAAACTCCATTTCTGTTCTCCAATTCTTCCAAAAAGTCGCTTTCTTCTTCTTCTTCTTCTTCCAAAAAGCCACTTTCTTCTTCTTCTGCAGCTTTCTTGGCTTCAGGTTATTCTAGCTGGTGGTGGTGGTGGTGGTGATATTGGCTGGACGGCTCAATCTCTTTCTTGTTAATGAAATACAGAAGTAATTAAAGTTTTTTCTTTCTATTTATTTTTTTTGTTGGCTTTCATTACTTTTGTTAATACTTGCTGATTATATGATGTTTACATTTCTTGCTCACTGGTTTTGTTTTTGTGCCTTATTATTACTGAATCTTTGAAACCAAAAAACAACCAAATCAAAAGACTCCATTTTCATGAGTCAAGATTCTAGGAGAGAGAAGGGTAAAGGTTGAAGAAGGTGGTGGTGGTGCTGCTGCTTTAATTTTTGGGGACCCAATAAAAGATGCAGACTTCAATGTTTCAAACACTACTGTTTCATTATCGATTCAAAATCACTGTCAGTCTTTTGCTTCTGTCGCTTTTCAAATTAATTTATTGTTGTTACTATTAGATATTGTTTTGCCCTTTTCTTGGGAAATGTGGGCTTTGACGTTATGTGTTCAAAAATCAAATACTATCTAGTAGTAGCAATTGTTATGTCATCTTCATCATCCTCGTCAAGAAATCATACTCTATATAATTATTGGTTGATGATATTATCACACCCCTAGCTTAAATTTCCATGATATATAATTGCTTCAATTAAATGTGATTTTCTTTTTTTCTTTTTATGATGATATTATATCATGTAATTTACTTTGTGATATAATTTTTTGCTTCAATTAGTTGTGATTTTCTTTTTTGATTAATTTATCCCCTTCATAAATAACTTATTTTTGCATTTTGAGGTTATATTGCATGTTTCTAGTGCTCATGGATTTAGTGCACTTTAAATTTGCTAATATGTGGGATTCAATTGAGAATGTAGAAAGTAGATCGCATATGAATGTAGCCTAATAATTGAGCTGGCACTGGATAGTCTTAATAATATTTTGGATAACAAAAGGAGTTTTATTATTTTTTAAATTAATATAGCTTTAATTATGAATCAATTTTGAAATCTTGTTAAGCTGCAAGATGATTCAAGCTATTTGAATTTGATTCATTAAGAAGCTATTCAAAATTGGTTCTGAGTTTGATTTGTTAAAAAATTCGTTGGTCAACTTAACAAATAAGTTTTAAACATAAATTTAGGTTTGATATATCTACTTGTTGGAAAGCTTGTGTGCAGTTCAAGATGAAATTTTGATACAATTATTTTTATAAAAATTATATTTTATGACATTTATAAAAAAAATTATAGAAAATATAATTTAAATTCATAAAATTAAAACTAGTATATATTATTAGGTAAAATATAATTATGAAAAAAATTAATATTAAAATTATGTAATTTTGATTGGTTTGTTAAACTCATATTCAAATTTAAGTTTAATTGAAAATTTAATAAATTAAATTTAAATAATAAATATGAGCTCAAACTCAAAAATAAAATAAAGAAATCAAATTTGAGTATGATGATGTTTGCTTTGATTACAATCTTGAGTCTTACAATTTTATATTACCATACAATCTTGAGTCTCACAATTTATATTACCATATATTCATTGGCATACATGTTCTACCCTTGGTATGGAGGCTGGAAGTGCAAGTAAGGGCAGGTACAGGACGCGTATGCCACTTGAGATTAGTGCTTGGTTTAATTTGGTGTTTATTTATTAGTATTTAATGATTGAACATTTAAATATTAAAAAAGAGTTTTCAGTGAATATCAATATTTAGTATTTCAATTGGAAGAATTAGTATTCAACATTTAAAAAAAATAAGTAACTAATAAAAGTTAATTTTTTGGCATTTGAAATATAAAAGTTGATATTTGAATTTTTTTTTATTAGTATTAACTTTATATTTATTATTATACTAATTTATATTTTATACAAAATTAATTAAAATGTAAAAATTATTATTTTTAGCACTTTATAATCTAATCACACTTTCAATCATTAGATTACTAAATATAATAATTTGAATCAATCGTGTATATTCTTATTGATGGAAAAGAGCTTGTATAATACAAGTGTTCTAGCATATCCCAACAATCAAGGGGTATACAAAAAAATAAATCCCACTAAACAAGCAATATACAATAAAAAGAAGATCCCAATAAACAAGCAATATACAATAAAAAGGAAGGAGAATAAAAACTGATCTTTTTAGTTTCTAATATGCCCCTTCAAGATGGAGCATGGAGATTTCTAATGCCCAACTTACCAGCTAAAAATTGAAATAATTGTTTACCAAAGCTTTAGTGAAAATGTCAGTAATCTGATAATGAGAAGTAATGTAGCAAGTAGCGAGGAGCCCATGCTGGACATAATCACAAACAAAATGAGATAATCAATTTCGATGTGTTTTGTCTGTTCATGGTAACCTGGATTATTTGCAATATGCATGGCAGTTCGATTATCGCAATTGAGTTGAATGGAAGATGGATGAGACACAGTCAAATCATAAAGTAATTGTCTTAAACAGATTAATTCGCAAGCAGTGGTGGCCATAGATTGATATTCAGCCTCGGCAGAAGAGTGCGAGACAGTAGTTTTTTTCTTGCTTTTCTAAAAGATTGGAGAATGTCCAAGAAAAATGAAACAACCATTGAGTGAATGCCAAGGGAGGGGGCAACTAGCCCAGTTAGAATCGCAATAAGCTGAAAGAGACAGTGCACTCGTGGAGGATAGAAAAATTCCTTACTCGGGTGCCAATTTAAGGTACATTAATATACGCAGTCCTTGTCGAGATTGATGCATAAACTGAGACAAGATATGCACAAAAAAGCCAATATCGCCTGGTGATTGTCAAGTAGATCAGGTGGCCAACCAGGCGACAGTAGGGACCAGGATCATCAAGGGTGCGACTGTCATCAAGTGCTAACTTATGGTTTTGTTTAATAGGGAAATCACAAGGTTTGGAACCAAGTAAACCTGCCTCTTGCAAAATGTCTTGCGTAAATTTGCTCTTTGAGAGAACAATTCCTGCAGGAGAACGGGTAACTTCAAGATCGAGTAAATATTTAAGAGTGTCGAGATCCTTGATTGGAAACTAGGCTCCAAATATCGCTTAAGGGTGGTGAGATGTGAGCCATTATTAGTGGCAATGACAATATTATCCACATATACAAGAATAGTAGTGAAGGAGGTCCCATTATGACACAGAAATAAAAAGCTATAGCTTTAGATTGAGTGAAATTGAATTGAAGAATAACATTAGAAAATTTGGCAAACCATTGCCTAGAGGCTTGCTTCAAACCATATAAAGATTTGTGAAGACGGTAGACGCGATCATCGCTAGGCGATAAATAACCAGGTGGAGGCTTCATGTACACTTCTTCATTTAGATCACCATGAAGAAAAGCATTGCGGACATCAATCTGATGTAGTGTCGAGTTTTTAATAATAGCAACCGTTAAAAGAGTACGAATGGTTGTAAGTTTAACAACGAATGCGAAAGTCTGAGTGTAATTTAAACCTTCCACTTAAGTGTACCCTTTTGCTACAAGATGGGTCTTGTACCGTTTGATTGTTCCATCTGAGTGATATTTAATTTTGTACACCCATTTGCATCCAACTGCTTTCTTTCCTAGGGACAATTTATCTAATGTCCAAGTTTGATTTCTTTCAAATGCTTCCAATTCATTTTGCATGGTTGCTTGCCATCGACCATCTTTGTTTGCCTGTTAGTAACACGTTGGCTCATTATTTTAAGTGTGGTCGTGATGAAACAACAATGGGGTGACACTAAATTAGAGTAAGAAAGATAATGGGATAAAGGATAAGAAGTTACCTGAGGAAGCAACATTAGAATGAGTGTGGGATGGATCTTTATTACTTTTTGGCAAGTCAATGTAAAAGTCTTTAAAGCGAGCCAGTAACTTCCTATCACGAATGGGATACGTGTAAGGAGATGATCGGGGCATAATCAATAGTGGGTTTACCTCTTTCTTCAGCGTTTGGTTGGGGTGTATTATCCAAGTCAAAATTTTCAAAGGTGTTTTTACTGGGATTGGGAGTAATATGAGTGGGAGATGGTGGATCTGGAATGTCAGATTCTATGGTGGGTAAGAGTATGGGTGTTTGAATGGATGGTTTACGGTTAATTTTCAGGTTGTTATGGTTGGGTATTAAATAGAAAAATATTTTCATGAGACACTATATCTCTAGAAACAAATATCTTATGGGTTTTTAAATTGTATACCTTATATGGCTTTTAACTATAAGGATAACCCAGAAAGATACAAGGGGTGGCTCGCTGACTGAATTTGTCTTTAGACCTTGGAATAACTAAAACATAACAGAGACAATCGAACACTCAAAGATGCGAATAGTTAGGCTTATGTGAAAACAGGACTTCATATGGACTCTTGCTAGATAAGAGAGGTGTGGGAGTGTGATTGATCAAGTATCCTACGGTAAGGACACACTCACCCCAAAATTTAATGGGTAATCTAGCTTGAAATCTTAAGGCTCTTGTAATTTCAAAGAGATGACGGTGTTTGCATTCTACAACACCATTTTGTTAGGGAGTAAAGACGCAAGAAAATTGTTGAATGATCCTATTTTATTGGCAAAAATGCTGAAATTTATGGGCAATGAATTTTGTCCCATTATCACTCCAAATCTGCTTAACATGGCAATTGAATTGTTTATGTATCATGGCAATAAAAGATATTAACAAATGATCAGGCTCAGTCTTGTTTTTCATCAAATAAACTCATACAGTTCTAGTATAATCATCAACAATACTCGAGAAATAATGAGCACCAAACATGGATGGAGTTTGATAAGGACCACAAACATCACAATAAATTAAATCAAAAGCATTTTGAGTTTTAATATGGCTGATAGGAAAAGGGTGATGAATTTGCTCAGCTCGATGACAAGTATCATAACAAAAATCTTCACTTTATGAAGGTTTAAACTATTATTAAAGAGATTCTATCAAAAGATAAATGATCAAGACGTTGGTGCCATAGAACAAAACTAGCATCACGGGTAGAATTTGTTGAAGCCATAGTGATTTTGAGCGCCTGAAAATAATAAAGACCATCCCTGAGCTCACCCATGCCAATTAACTTCCTCGTGACTAGGTCTTGTAAGGCACAAAATGAAGGAAAAAAATGAACAACACAATTTAGGATTTTGGTTCATTTACTTATGGAAAAAAGATTGCAAGAAAAAGAAGGTATGTAAAACACATGATTTAATGTGATATCTGAGCTGATTGGAACATCCCTATAGGATTTAACTAGAACAAAAGAACCATTAGGAATTTTAATCGGAGAGCTTGGAATAAGTAGCATTTCATCATGAAAGATACTTTTTTGCAAGTCATATGATCGGCAGCACCCGAGTCAAAAATGCATTTAGTATTGTCATCGGGTTGAGAAATTGCCTTACCAACAAAGTTAGCAAATGGATTGATAGGTCTTTTCAAGATTCAACAAAGACATGAGTTGTGTGTACTGTTTCGTGGAGAAGCCATTGATCTGTGATCTAGTAAATTGCTCTGTTGTTTCCATGGTCTGAGTTTGATTAGCTGCCTTTCCTCGTGAACCCCTTGGATTTATTCTTTTCCCACCAGTCTGGATAACCATCCAATTCAAAGCATGTGTCCTTTATGTGCTTAGTTTTCTTGTAGTGATCACAATACAGCCTTAAAGTGTCACGATTGCTGGTCGTGGTTCGAGAACCAATAGATCTTCGGTTACCTTTAGATGCGGCAAATGCAGCAGCTTCAATGGCAACTGTCCCTCTCGATGTTGCAATCTATTGTTATCTTTCTTCTTGTGACCTTGCCAAGGTAGGAAGAGGATCAATATTCAGAATCTGAGAACGTACCGCATTTTATTTCTCATTCAATCCCATGAAAAATTGATGGACCTTTTCTTTTTCTTTCTCAATGGCAATTGCCTTTGTTGCTCCACAGGTGCATGATTGAATTTGAGAGTAAGTGTTGTGTTTATCCCAAAGCCCTTTTAACTTGGTGTAATACATGGCCATTGACCTATCTCTTTGTTATGTGTTCACCATTTTTGTCTTCAATTGATGTACACGAGGAGCGTTCCCTTGTGGAAGACATTCTTCCAAATCAATCGACATCTCTCTTGCAATATCAAAATATGCGACACTATCATGAAGAGATGAGTGAAGCGAATTGAATATCCATGAGATAACCATGGAGTTGCTCTTAATCCAGCCTACAACGTTAGGTGAATCTAACTCTAGACGAGGAAGAGTTCCATCGACAAAGCCAAATTTATTTTTGGCCAATAATGCATTGGTCATGGCTCTTCTCCATGTTGCATATGTATCTTCTTTCAGAAGACAAGAAACCAAGACAATTCTTAGGTTATCAAAAGGATGTAATGTGTATGAGGAGGATGAGTTGTACATATTTTGGTTGGGATTTATGGTGGTTGAATGGGTTTTTTCAGGCGCAATGCTTCTACCATTTTCTGTGGAAAACAATGTGCCCTAGACAACCAAGCTCCGATACCATAATAATTTTGTATCAATCGTGTATATTCTTATTGGTGGAAAAGAGCTTATATAATACAAGAGTTCTAGCAGATCCTAAAAATCAAGGCGTATACAAGAAAATAAATCCCAATAAACATACAATGTACAATAAAAGGAAAATCTCAATAAACAAACAATATACAACAAAAGGAAAATCTCAATAAACAAACAATATACAATAAAACGAAGGAGAATAAAAACAGTATTAGTTGATCTTTTTAGTTTTCAATAAAATATTATTTATTTATTAATTATTCACAGTTGATTACTGATCACTTATTGCTAACCATTAACCATTTATCACTAATCAATCATTATTTGTCATCACTAAATTTAATAGAATCTTCACAATTTTATTTATAATTAAAATCTTAACATATGATCATCAAATTATATTATTTTAATTTTATAAAGTGTTATAGCAAAATCATATCAAATAATATAATATAGTTTAAAAAAATTTACATATTCACCAAAGTTATAATGTTTATTTTTTCAAAAAAATGGAAAACAACCAAGATAGATGGCCTAAACTCATTCTGGCCGATTGTCCCACGCCCTCATGGAGCGGAGATTAGGCTGCGCACATGGGAGTTGGGATAAATTTGTCATATATATATATATATATATATATATATATATATATATATATATATATATATGTAAGATTAGATTAATTAGGAGAGTAAGTTTTATGGTATTTAAATAGTACCGCTTAAATCACACCGTTAATACAAATAAATACAGATATTAATTGATATCAATAATTTTCGGTATTAAAATTCAGTTTTTGGGAGTATCAGTTTCGGTGTTTATTTTTTAAAAAATCATAAACGGTAACCGACAGTATACTGTTTAATAAAACAATGTGTTTTATATTGATATGATATTTTATTTATTGTTTGTATTAATTTGAAAAATATTATTTGTATTGATTTAAAAGACATATTGTAATTTCGGTTTCAATATCGGATACCATCAATACCGTATTATATTGATGGTATTAATTTTTACGGTTTTCATATTTAATAATATCGGGATCGGTATTATATATTACTGATATCGGTATTATACGATATTATAAAAAAATAGCAGTTCCAGTAGCCGTGATACACAAATTACAACACTAAGATTAATAAGTGAAGAAAAAACGAAGGGAAAGACAAGAGAGTTGAGGTGGAGGCGATGAAGGTGCTCAAGGTTCATGGAGATGTCTATCATTTATGCAGTGTTTGGGATGAAGAAAAATAAAAGAGAAAGTAAAATAAGAGTGGAAGATAAAAAAAAGAAAAAAGAAAACTATTTTAGCCTGTATGGGAAAGGAAGGAAAATAAGAGAGTGAAGGAAAATAAAATTTATTTTACACTATATTTTCTCTCCAAAATGGTGAGAAAATATGAGAGATTGATGAGATTTTGACAAAATTACAATTATACCCATAATGCATTTAGATAGTATGAATAACATTCTTTTTCAGAATTTATCTTTCTATTTTCTAAATAATCCAGAAAATTTTGAGTTTATTTCACTTATTTACAAGGAATTCTAATAATAGTCAGTTTACCAATACTTTTTTTGTAACACTCATAATTTACTTAATTCACATCATATTTTAATCTTAATATTTTAAAGTTTATTTATTATAATAGTTAAAATAATATATTTTCTAATGGGTTATTTAATATAATAAATAATTTTAAAATATTTAAAATTATAGATAATGTTGATCAATTAATGAAGGCAATAATTTGATAAGGCTGGAGTGGAAAATAAGTTATGTAGTGGCAAGTTAATCATGAATTTGAAGTAAAATTTATTAAAACGATATAGAGTTTTTGGATTTTACTTTAGGCTCTTTTTAAAATAAATTATGAAAAAATAATGAAAATATTTAAAATAAAGTTTAAATTAATAAATTTCATGAAATTTTATTATTTCGAATAAATTTATGATGAATTAAAGTTATTTTATTTTTAGATTTAAAATAAATATAAAATGAATTTAAATTATAAAATTAGTAAAATAATTTTTTAAAAAATTTTTAATTGAAATTAATTATCTCAAAATCTTATGATTTTTTATTTAGTGTCTTTTTAGTTTAACATTTACCAATTGATGTTCAGTAATTTAATATTAAAAAATAATATTTCATAAATATTAGCATTTAACGTTTAATTTAAAAATTAATGTTCAATATTTAAAAAATATAATTAAATGTATAAATTTATTTTTAACATTTAAAATATAAAAAAATAATGTTAAATTTTTTATATTAACGTTATATTTATTATTATATAAATTTTTATTTTATATAAAATCAATTAAAATATAAAATAATTATCTTTTTTATCATTATACAATATAATTATATATTTAATTATTTTCTTGAGTAAATAATAAAATAAAAAATATATGAAATAATATTTTTTTTCTTTCTTTTTCTCTTTTTTACTTAAATATAAAAAAAAACTTTTTATTTTCTTTTCTCTCCGTATAGTTTCACAAAGGCAGAATTAATGCAGCACTGCAGTTGGGGTTTTTCTGCATTTGGAGGTGCCATGCACGTGATGGTTGGCTGTTATTTACTGCAATTTATTTATTTATATTTTTCCTTCTACATGTTTTAATATCTTAGGTGGGACCTTATATATTGGATGCTTCCATGGTGTGCTGCGGTGCAGGGTTTCCTGGAAGAGGGGTTTTGGTTGAATGGACAGAATTATTAAATATTAAAAGTCAAATTTTTGTTAACATAAATTCTTCTTCCCAATAAAAAAATATCAAACAAAATTTAAAAAATAAAAATTCAAATTAAATTGATTGAAACTGAATAAAAAAAATAAGTTAGCCAAATTGACAAGATTTGATTTAGAATTTCTTTTAAACAAAACAATTTAATGATTCAGTTATGTTGTCCCAAAGGAACTCTAACGGAGGAGGGCAAACAAGGTATGACAAATTTTGAGGAATTAAAATAAAGACGAAGTTCACAAAAGGGATTAGAGAAAAAACATAAATACTTTATATAGGTTTGATAATAATTTTTTTTCTATGCTTTCTCGTTTAATATATTAACTAGAGAGTTTTATTAAACAAACATAAATACTTTATATAGGTTTGATAATAATTTTTTTTCTATGCTTTCTCATTTAATATATTAACTAGAGAGTTTTATTAAACAAGTAACTTACGAATGCTATTCAAATCTTTATAAGTAAATTTACCGATATCAAAATAATTTCAGATACTATCTCAATTGTTTTTAAAATAGATTTATGAACACTATTTTAAATTTTTTACATTTTTTTTTAAATAAATATTTACCCTACCTAAAAGGTGAGCCTCATATATAAACTTTATAAATAGTGCTCAAAGAAAGATCATTGTCCTAAAAGTCACTCAAACTACCTATTACAAAGAATGCAACAAAATAAAGCATAAAGCTTGCTGAACTTCCTCCATAGTCATGCCAAGTTCTTCCCACAGCCTGATGTCTTGATAAACATCCTGTCAACAATCTGGTCATTTCATGATCGTTAATTGTTTGGCTTACAGGTGTTGAATATTTTAATAGGCATTGAGTTTTTAACAAATTTATGCGGATTCTACAGCATTATCTACTACACTTTTTTATTAAGTAGTTGTTTAATTTTCGTAGTCGCTAAATCTTTAGGATTCATTGGAAAATTTTCACAATCATTGACTTACTTTTATTCATTAGCCACTCAACGGACAATGATTTTATCCCATAGTCATTGGTCTATCCTATAGTCATTGAATATTTCAGGATAAGTGATAGTATTTAAATTTATATAGATTAATTAAAGTACTTCTAGAGAACTTTTTGACAGATCATTTTTCTTGATTCTACTGTCGTTGAAGACTTCCATGGGCATTGAATGGCTGAGTTAGCCATATAATTTGTTTTGCTCTAGATTCAAATTTCTAACGGCCTTGTTCTCTTGATAAACATGTAATATTAATATTAATAGTAAACCTAGTATATTTTTCGAGCTTTTTCAAGACTTGAAGAGCATGTCTTGAGCTAATTTCCTTTTGAATTTGAATTTGAAAAGAAGTCGAGCTCTACGGTAATACTATATGAAATACTTGCACATTAATAATTTTAACTCTTATTTATGATTATCAAAATAAGAATTAAAATTTTAAAGTTCAACGAATTATGATTTTAAACTTTCAGACCAATGATTAACTAAATTGAATTGCTCAAATGAGACTTACCCTCTTAATAAATACAAACCAGTCTCCTTACAACAATAAATTCAATTACTTATCTTTGCTTGATTTGCAATGAATTTACGCAATAGGTAGTATAAAAACACTTACATAATTTTTTAAAAGTCATTTGAGGTGTTCTTAAATAGTTTTGCTTGAAAAATAATTGTTTGTAACTTTAAATAGCTCTAAAAAAAAGTGTATTATATCCGTAATAATCTTAGTCAAGCTCCAAGCTTGTGCTGATCTTCAACAATTAAATCTACTTTATTGTACTCTACAACTTCTTCAAGTCTTTTTTTTTTCATGGACATTAGAAGTAAGTACAAATCTTGAGAAATTAAACTAAAAATTAAACAACAATAATCAAAAAATAAATAAATAATTAAAAATATTCAAATTGAAATCAAACCGCATTAGATGAATAATATATTTGGTTATAATTATGAATTTTATTATATATAATAACTCATATATATATATATATATATATATATATATATATATATAGAAAATTTGGATTAAAATGAATCTACTTTAATTTTTTTTATCTATATCTTTTAATAATCAAATTGTTCTAATCTAAAAAGAATTGAAATCTAAACCAAATTACATCTACATTTAAAAT